>JABUQX010113581.1:0-17500 GCA_015478945.1 Trachelipus rathkii
CAATGAATTGTGATAATAAAGCCCAATTTAAAGTGCAGGTGATAGGTGGGTTCTGGAAACCCAAGAGATGGGAATGGCATTGGGCAGAATTTTCTGAAGAGTGTGGTTCTTCAAGATTAACCTGGGCGATGCCTGTCACTTACATCGTCTCAGGGTAATTAATAAGGGGCGTGAAAGTTAAAAAACGGCCAGTCGTGCGTGGAACTAACGCGAAAACGGATTTATTGCTCCAGGGAACCCGCGATGGTCGCTTACTATTAGGGGGTGTTCATACATAAATTAGTCTGCCTAAAAATAAAGATAACATCCACTATTTTTCTTGTCCTCTGTCGCTAGGTCATTTCACCCTGTTCTGATGGTGCTTTCACTAGAGTCCCACCGCAAAATAATCATTTTTTTGCAAGAGCGCTTTTTTTTAGGTGCTTGCCGCTAACATGTGATGCCGATTTTCAATTCATATATATATAGCTAGTGAGCGCGGAAACTCTTTCATATATTCACTATATATATATTATTTCATATAATATAGTAATATATATTATATATATATGATATAATATATATATATACTTTAAGACTCTCATCCTTTCTGAGCTTTAATTATAAATGAATCAGAAAACCCAGTCAATGTAAGTAGAGTGATATTTTGTTTGTTTCATCAAAAATGAGCTCAATTATTTCACCTCCAATGAAAGGTTCAAATATTTCAAGAATGTTGTTGTTGTTCTGCAGATTTTGATTAAGACCACAATTAGCAATAAATTGAAATTCACTTCTATCAATTTTTGGCCGATCACCCCATAAAGAATGGTCTTGAACTGTATCCTCTTCATCTACAACCTGATCTTCATATGTAAGATGATCAGTATCTTCATCTTCTACAGTGTCCCCCTCATCACAATCAATGGATGTGTCATCATAAACTTCCTTTTCCGATTCTAAATCGTCTACAAACTCATCAGTTAAATCAATATCTTCTAGGTCATTCAATAATCTTTCTATTTCATCTTTTCTACGAAAAGCATATTTTTTGGTCATTATATTTCTAAATCTCCTTGCCTGCCAAATTGAAATATTTGGTCATTATAGGGAATAAATTCACATTCAATATAAATAATATGTGAGATATCACTATTCAAACACTAAATGCACGGACAATAGGAATATAATTAGAAGTAACACTCATATATGTAATAAAAGGCAATGCACTTTCACATTAGCACATGCACCCCTCAGACGACCTTGAATATAACTGATTAAAAAAAATTTAAATAATGTAAAAATCCTTCAAATTGAATAATGTACTATCAAAAACAAAGCCTAAAATTTTTCTAGCTTTACCGCTTGATTGTATCCGAAAAAAAATTCTAAAAACTAAATTACATTTTTGATAATTTATTCCGTTGATAAAAAAATATAACGCCGCTATATTATAGTTCCTCCCCAGGTGGGAAATAAAGTTGGGTTATATAATGCCAGTGGAATTCTTTGTAACATGAATTGAATCTAATGCGCTGCTATTTATAGAATAGTTTTTAAAAAACTTCCCTACAAGGCAAGGCGTGCATAATGGAGAAATAAGAGTGGATAGTATGTTGAAGAAAATAAAAAAGGCGAATTCTTATATATTCACAAAAGTTGTTTGAAAAAGAGCAAGGATCATGAAATACACCATTGCTCTTGCGCACTTGGACGAACATTAGGCTATACTGTAGAAAATCAACAAACAAATAAACTACAAAGTGAAAAATGAAATAACTTTATAGCAAAAGAAGGATAGTCAATGACTCATGATAAGAGGTAATAATCATGTATAAGAAGTCATAATATAAAATCAATGAATATATTAAAAATCTAATCAATAATAATAATACATCAAATGGAATAATAATATTATACAAAAAAGAATAGTACCAATAATTTGTACCCAGGAACGTACTATAATGAATGTGAACTTATTTAACATTTTTGCAAAAAAAAAGTGAAAATCATAGTATAGACTATTATAATGCAAAATTCTCACGAAAAACAAAGCAAGATGAAATAAACAAAGTACTCATTAAGACAATAAATCACTGCTTAAGTGGCCTCAGATCAATCAACTTTAGCTGTCTAAACATGTAAAAGACCATAAAAATGTGAAGATGTTACATAAGCACATACTAACATTTCTCCATAGTAAGAAAAATGATAGTGGCCAGATTATGAGCACAAAGAAGGAGCAGATCAGCTCAAATCCCTGCACGGAGTCAAGTCGATCTCTTACACTGTAAATTTTACAAGATAAATCGATAAGAAAGTAAGAAGTCAAAAGAAAATCATGGAAGTAACGAGCATAAAAACTTTCAAAACAAAAGTGAAGTAAATAGGGGGTTACAAATTAGAAAGATTTTTCCCATCTAGGAGTCCTTAAATAGTACCAGGGGATATTTACGCATAGAGGGTTGGCCATAAGATCAGTTGACTACAAGATCAAGACATATTGCAACAAGATACATGTATATCAATAAAGGATGTTTAAATTAAGAATAGAGTGGTGAAAACGGCATAGACCAATGAGTAGATGGTTTGCAAATAATTATGTCCAAAAAACCCGCTGATGGCTGCGAAACGCCATTGTAGAGTGAGCGATAATTCAATGTGATAATGTAGTATGAGTGATAATGCAGAGTAAGACTACAAGAATTAGGTAATTTGTTCTCATACTCGGGACACAAGCTCAATAAAAATTATATATAATTACTATGACGTCAAATCTGGATGAGTTGCTTATCCTCTGAACAATCTATGAATTTATGAACGTCACATTAGGAAGTTGATAATCGTGCACAAATGTATATTGTTAAATGAAATATTGGCCTAGTATAAAATAGAAGAGTGCCTCCATGCTAATCAAGAGATATAAAATGGATTAGAATATCTCTCAGGTCTAAGTGCCCTTTCAACTTCATAAAATCAAGAAATTATGGGTGTTAGTTAATAGGGATGAACTCAAACGCTCACAATTGTTTAAACACGCCATAAAGTGTAAGCTTAGAAGGTCCATCTTGAGTGACTATCTCTTTCGTGCGAGGGTTTATAAGCTAATTACATTTTGTGGCAAGTGAGAAACTTCGATTTTTAGCACGGTATGCTCAAGTGTGTACAGCTTCGCATATCGGACTTCCACGAATGGTTAATTCCCCAGCGCAATATATTATAGCGGTATATAATGAATGCATAGTTCATACATAACTATGTCTACAAAACATATGTAGGTATGTACAAAAATATTGGCATCAAGAGAAGTTTTTCTAAAAAGAATCAGACAAGTTTGTGATAGTGTAGAATAGATTTAAAGTGGAAACAAATAGGTTTGAAAACTACATTGAAAAAGAACAAACCACGATGTAAAGTTTTTCAAGTTGGTATTACACATTCTAAGAAAATCAGCAATTCCTAATGAACAGAAAATCAAGCCTTTTAGGCAGAGAGAAATTGTAACTGCATTAAAAAGGTAAAAGTCTTTTTCGAGAGCATGCCAACGAATATCTATTGAGTTCAGGTAAGTGTGTGAATAACATGAGTGAAATGCTTAAAGCTTTAATTTTGTCAGCAGATAGAACGGTGGATGCAACAATGACTCATTGAAATCAAATGACAGATTCCTATTTTTAAACCACAGCCAATAGAGGTGGAGACTGCATATCACTACACAAAAGAAAAAATGAGAGGAGTAGTCACTTACCCATGCAAGCTTTAACAAATACACAGATGCGCTATGTCGTTTCAAATGAATACGTGTTTTTAACTCACAGGCCGCCAGACTATATTTTCCTCAATGTAACAAGGCATCCTTTTAAGTTTCAGAACACAGAGGAAATATGCCTTTTTTCATGGCAAGTATAGAGATGTGTTTTAAGTGCAAATACAGGTACTCTGATGAGAGTAGAACACACCTACCAGACGCGCTTCTTATGGTTCCCCCATAATGGTATTTAGAATAAAACTTCTCCAGAAGAATATAGAGTTCAGTTCACATATTCTGTGGAAAGTGGTGAGCTCTCCTTCTTATTTCGGCAAATTATGTTTCTCGAAACAAAATTACCAAATGCTACATTGAAGAAAAAACATTCACTAATGTCTAGCCAAAGATATACAATACTTAGAAATTTCTATGTATGAATGGATTGTTTAAACAGTCTGGTGAACATTCAGAAACTGGAGCGCTATGATGCAGTTTATAAAGAGTTTAGAACTCGAATATTCTCCTTTTAATATTTTGTTCTTATGAACCATTCAGAAAACCCAATGCAAATTATTCCAAAATTTTTGAGAAAACTATTGTAAAGCAAGAGTATGATGCAAAGATTTTAAATGAATAAACTTCATCTCTCTAGATGAATTATCTCACATATAAAGGTAGCTAGCTTAAGTTTGGTGTTCACCAGAATCAGATTATAATCATAAGAGCTAGAGTAGATATTACCATTAAATAAAGGGAATGCACAAAAGATAAGCATACTCAGTTGCATTTTTTTCCATATTCATGATTAATAAATCAAAATAACGATCGTGTTAGTAGTAGATAAGAAGATGATTTCAAAATTTAATGTAATACAAAAAGTTAATTTGGGAAAATGAAGTCTATGAGTATCTAAAATAAGAGCTTTAATAAATAACTACACCTAAGTAGATGTTAATTTCTATAGCTAAATGGATTTCAAGTTCCTAGGGCATATAATCCAAATTGGTCTGAAGTTATAAAAGTGCGTTAGACACTTTACATTTAATTGTGCTTCAGATGGTGGTCCACAGTATATTTGCAAAAAATGCTGTCCAGTACGCTATATATAAGATGGACTCATATGGAAGATGATGAATCTATAATATGTACTCCTGGTGGCGTTTACCTATAACAAGATTGATACCATGAAATAAAATTTGATGTCTCAACTACTCCGAGACATAGATTGATGTGCATATATATCAAAATTAGCAGTTACACCAGTACACCAAATTTTATAAAGATGAATTAGATATGAACATAGACAAAGAGTATTATTTTTGAATAGATAGTGAAATTGTATTACTATAATAATTAAAAATGAATCAAACAGATTGCAAGAGATTTGTACACAATAGAGGTAACTATATCAAAAAAGAGGAATGCACAAACAAATATAAGCGCAGATGGAATTATGTACCACCCGCTTACTGAAATAATTAAACAATAACATGTTCCGGTGGAGGCCAAATCTTTTCCAGTCTCTTTGGAATAGATTTCAACTATAGGAGTACAGGTCCAGAAATTTTGCTACACAAAGAACAAAGCACATTGGCTAAGGCAAAATATAGAACATCTCTCGGTTAAATTAAGATGATGCAAAATTGATGAAATTAATACAAAGTAAACGGTGTATGGTCATACAACTACAGAAAAGCTTCAACAGCAAGCACTCATATCAATCCTCTGTGGTCAGGATGGATGACACACTTAACAATATGACAAGTAGACATCGGATAGTCTTTTGATACGATTCTAAGAAAATGCTCAAGATAGAAACCTGGTTAATACGAAGGTGGCTATGCAATCACAGAATTATCAGAATAGAGGCTATTAAGACACTCCGTGCTTTCGTTTGTCATAAGGAAAAGGTAGCTATATTACAAATAATGTCGAACAGGAGAATAAGATTTTCATGGATAATAGCAATTGCTATAATAATCAAAAACTGGAAAGTACGCTTTCCACACAAAAGGCACATTTTGGCAAAATTCATACCACAAAACATTTTTTAAGCATGATAATGGAACAGAAACAAACCATGTTTGGAAAAAGAAAAGTTGAATGACTGTAGTCATTTAGATTTTAAAACACCATGTTAGTCTTGCCAAAATAGTTCATGTTATTTTGGCTTAATAAATCGAGACATTAAACCTCTAGAAATAACATGGGCAGCATTTAGTAGAAACAGGCAAACAGTTTTAAATACGCTTTAAGAGTCAAGGGAGGAGGGTATTATATTATTGGTAAGCTGTGAAAGTCTAAGAAGGTCATTTAAAGAGACGAGTCTGTAACAAGATTGTAGTACATTAATTCTGTAGAACAGCTCGTGCAGTTAACAGGCCACGACTCAGATCAGTCGGTTGATGGGAGAGTTTGCCGACAGAGATGATGACTTAGAACTTGAATTGCTTAGTTATGCCTCGATATATCCCAATATGTTACGTAAAAAAGTACCCAAAATTAGAGGAGACGCAATAGAAGATGATTTTGCCTTTTGGCTCGCTGATTTTTTCTGTAGTGACCAAGGGAACTAAGGGAGGGAATAATAAGAAAGAAAAACGTATTTATGGAGAATGAAGGCTCACCACTCCGTTTCGACAAATGTGATATAAGTCATTGTAGATAAGAATTTCTGCATGCAATATAAATAACATTTTATTATGAAATCGACATATGGCAATTTGCGAGATGTTATTGCTCACATAAATGCACTGATTGTTCCGTGCATAGCCAGCAAGATTTACCAGTCTTACCGACTAATCGAGATGTTCGACTATTTCCGTAATCCGCCGAGTTTTGATCTCTCTCATGAATTCTCTCACTCTCAATGTTGTTTATTCTTAATTTTCCTAGTCGAATTTTCTTAGAGAAAGGCTACGAGTTTTTATGCCATTAGACGAGTATAACGTATGTATTGCAGCCGCGACTATGTAGAAGGGCTAGATATTCAGCACAAATATCTACTCTGTGAATTTACATATAGGATATGAAATCGTCACTGTTTCATTGATATTCGAGATGTAAAAAATAATGGATGTTGAGGTATCTGGGTATTATATACAGCATTTGTAATAGTGGGATAAGGAACAGGAAAGATTAAATTGGATATAGATAAACAAATAAAATAAAGTCTTTATAAGATTGTCTAAATAGTTTTAATTATTACCCCCCCATTAAGTGGATGTAAATATACAACCTCACGGTAGGAGTCACCGCGCAGCTTATAGATTCTCAATGAAAGATATGTGTCATATATGTGATAAGACATATTGACAATTATTGAGAATGGTAAGGGACTTCAGAGTGTATATCTCACTATCTTAATTTACGGCCTATCACGCGTGAGGAGAACACGATTCGAAAGGTCTCAATAAGCGTTGTAACAGAGAGATAACACTTATTAACAAGTTTAATGGCTTTGATGCACGCAGTTAGAAATGATCATATTTGATAGAAGTAACAGACCAGATGAGTAGACATAGAAAAGTGTCTCAAATAGAAATATATCACATAACACTGTGAATAAGATCCAACTGCGACGGAGCCGAGAAATGAATAGAGCATCATAAGAGCCCTCTAGAGGCAAGTATTAGAAACGATAGACCTTGTTCTTCCTACACAGTGATTATTATTCAGGAATACAAAGAATGTGTCTACTTTAATAGCAGATGCAATGGAAACAAGTCTCAGTAGTCTTGCATGTAGTGTACTATAAGAACAAGCACATGGATTGTCATATTATTCCAGAGAGTTAGTGGTCACTCGCTGTGCTAGTATGTCAGAAGTTAAAATGAGGAGTAAAGATGGTTAGACAGCTAAATGAGACATCTCACAGCATAGATACTCCGCGGTTCGTTGCTATATGAATTATGGTCTTTTGGATTTACAAGAAAGATTGTAAATCTTTTTTATAGATAGAATTAGACTTTCGACACTGGCAGGAAATTATAGTAGGGGAGGCAGCTCTTGCTCATAGGATAAATAGTAATAGTTTATTAAAGATGAGCTCAAACAACAGTGAGAATACCTTGCAACGTATGTAAGAGAGAGTCGAGTGAGAGAGAGGAATAAGTTTAACATCACCACAAGTCTTTGTGGGTACAGATATCGCAAGTAACGATAAAAATATCTCGCATCTTCGGCTGAAGCAGAAAGCTGGAGGCATTAATAGATAAGAAGACAAGAATTACTCAACAACTCTAGGAACATCTAAGCAATAACAGATAAACTCTTAATTTATAAAACTTCAAAAAAGGGGGAGTATGTTATATTTTCCATTAAATAGTATAAAATAACATGAAAATAAAACAAACTTAAAGTTATAGGAAAAAACTACTATAACTATGTGAACAGTCGACTATGGTTACAAAATGATACCCAAAATATTATAACAAGAAGTAGAAAAAGGCCGCAAATTTTGCAAATGCTGATAAGAAAATCTGCTGAGGAAATCAGAAAATACAGGGTGTTGACGTATTTCTTACGCAAGTGTTTTGTAATGCAAATTTCTTTCATACAGGTTTAATCTTGGCGTTTCACTCGGGTTTATACCCCTGTCGTGTCAACTAAGAAATAAGACAAATCAAAACTTCCCGACAGATTGCTTTACTAGACAGGATGATGGACTCATCAGTGGTTACAACTACTCCATCTACTATTGGTCACTTGGAAATGAAGAAGAGGCTTGAATGAGACGATGCACATATAAGAATAAATTTTAGATATTATTATCTTATATAAATCAATATATTTTAATATATATATATATATATCCTTGGTGGAAATGAGATAATGTAGAATATTAGAAGTCAGCATTCCTAATAAAAATGGTGATCAGTAAATTAATATCTTATTCCCTTAATCACATGAATAGGCGTAGCAGAGAATTGTCACGTTTATTTACAACAATGGAATAATCTTCAGTTAATATAAGCAGTGAGCCAAGTATATTTTGAGCATGTAAATAAAAATCCGAGTCTGTAATAATATGGCTTTGAGCAGAGCGTGGTTTCGTGGAAGCTTTCGAAATACGCGAGCTTGGGGTGAGAGAGAGAGAATAGAACAACTTGAGTATACTGAAACATATCTTGAAAAACGGTAAATATGCCGCATCTGCCAACAAATCAGTCCTTTTGCCCATAACACATCTTAAGATTCGAATGTGAGTAGGGTCATAATATTCGAGTGAAATATCCTTTCGTGGTTATTTGCAGGAGTTTTATTAATCATGAGCAAATGGACTGTGATATGGGTAATGAATTAGAACTTGACTGTATTCTTGCGAGCAGTAGAATGTCAAAGTCAATGAATGCGGGTCTCTTGAAGCAGACGTCAGAAGGTAGCAAGTATAGTTCACGGCTTAGCTGTTAAGGACAATGGTACGCCTTACTGGATTGAATAACTGAACGATTATGAAACTAGGATAAGATTGGCTCTCACTTTTATAGAGTTAATTAATTAATCACCTTGGAAACTAACGGATAGGAGTGCTAAACCGCAGACGTAATATCATGTGTGTTGTCTTTAAAAATTGGATCAACTCTTAGCTCAAGTAAGCGTTAAAAACAACGTCAGATAGCATTATCCTCTGCGTAGCAGCAAGTTTTCCTGTTACCACGTTCTCTCAACACGATAAAACCAACGTCAGACTTTCTCTGCTCGAATCTAATAATGTACATCATAACTATCACTACTAAATATATAATATCTCAGTGGCTTAACAATCAGGTTGGCGGCCTATGCTTCCTGCGTCTTCCAACCTACTTTCTATTAATACGTAGATCAAACTTTACAAATAGAATTCTAACAATATATGTTTTTCCACACCATATCTTTCCAATATGAAGAGTGGCATAAATTCTACGCTGTATAGAAACGTACCGTCCGTCCTCCGAGGAAGAATTTTTATAATATAAAAATCTGGTTGTAGAGTTCTTCTACACAATTGCTTCAAATAACAAACAACTAGCCAGTTTGAATTGTTGTGGATTTGTAACTAACTTTCCTCAACAATATGAATATACGTGACTGTCCATAGAACAGTTTAGCCTGCTATTCTTTGCACAAAATCTCCAATTTCATGGTTTCTCATGATCAGCGTAGACGGCGTTCTCAGGTGAGTTATAAGAGATTAATTAAAAAAAAAATAATGTAAATACTTAAATATATATACATAATACTAAAAATGAGATATTATCGGCAAGTAACATGCAATCTCGAATTGAAGATTAAATGCTACCAATAAATATGCACTAAGCCATCTTTCAGAATGAACAGAAATGGAACCACGAATATAAATTGGCACAACGCTGTAAAACAATACTGCAATCAGTTTTTAGAATGATCAAATCATTACGTTTGAAGAAGCAGGAAGGAAAGATTACGAAATTCATCCGATATTGGAGTGCTTATGAATAGGAGGTGCCCTATTAGAAGAACGAAGAAACGGAAGAAGGACTCTGGGTCGCCGGAGATATCCCTTCGAAAATAGCGGACATAGGTTGGTAGGTACTACTTATCCAGAATTATGCACGTTGTCTGAGCGCTTCGATACTACGCATCTGAAACTTACGAAAAGATGACTTCTCCATTATATAATGGTACATTATAAGTTAAAACACCCGAGAGAATGAAGATTGCGAAGATAACTATCATGATAACCTGTAGAAAGTATCTTCCTTCTATAGAGCGATGTATGACTAACCTGCATTCGGAACGTATTATTACATTACTATGGTATACGATAGGAATCTTGAAAAGAAGAATTTCGAATAAATCTGAGAGATTGTTGTCTTTTTCAGATGAATTGGACCTTGTGGAATCCTACTTTGGTGCACTATCTGTGCATATTGATATGAGAAAACTATGAACATTATTCTATCTTCGCATCTGAGATAAACTTATCCGTTGCATCGATCTACACCTCTCAATTCAGTTTGAACATGAACTTTTCCTTGCATTATTGATCTATTTAGAAGCAGAATTTTCCTTGTTTTGAGGAAAAATTTGGATTCAAATGAATAGGTTCAGCAACAATTTTGAAATTATCGCTATGAAGATTGGCTTTTTTATCATTGCAAAGCATTTGTATAATATAAATCTGTTTCTTGCCCAGAAACTTGTTTTTAAGTGCCTTCTCAAATGGAGAGCATGATAAGAATGTTCTTACGACGGAATATTTTAACGTCGATAATATGTTTTCTATCTTTGGCAAACACCTGCATATGTATTAAGGGTTTCAATGTCGTCGAAGCACGGAGTGTCTTATTATTGTCATATGGAATATACATTTATATATTTTTCGAGTGATCTCGCAATACGTTATAGATAATTGTATGTCTTGCCGCAGCTACTGAGTTCAGCGTATTAAATGCGTGTATTACACATCTCTATGAAACGTTAATAGATATTGTGCTCGTACTAGATCGCTATCGTTCCAAGTAAGGCGTGGAGACCTTACCAGCCTAGAACGAAGGTATGTAAAACCCTCGTTATCTGAGAATCACATACTTGTTTATTCAAATGCTATGCATGTTTAGCGATATTGTTGTGAACACGATGGTGTGATAACGATGGGTGTGCCACAATTTTAGTCAGGCAATTAATGTTGGATTAAATTTTAAGTTATCGTGGCTTCTATAGTTCACGCCTGGATGGTGATTAGTAAGAAACTCATGTTATACGCAAAGGAGGTTTTCTTCTAAAAAATGTCGAAACTTTCCTCGAACTATCCTTCTGGGAGCTCTTGTTAGGCATAATGTTGTCGTGATATCTGTTTACAATAGACCGATATAAATCCTCTGTGATAGCAATATTACGACAATTGCACCCGTATGGTGGGTGTCGTTTGCTAAATTCAGAAAATTACGTCGCCTTTATGTTTAGTGTATATAGTGGAATTCTACTTTCAAAGTCGAAGAAAGAACGATTATACGTGGAGTGATTACCATAGAAAAGGAGTGCGTCGTAGCAAGTTATGAGAGCCTATAGCCTCGTCGATTTTAATTAATATGAAAAATAATGAAGTCAGGATAACTTTGAATAAATGACGTCATGGCTGACATTAATGTTCGCTCTGTGGGTAACGCTCATCTTAATTAGAATTATAACTGAGTTACCGATCGTAGAACATAAATGGTGCGCACGACCTTATATATACAACCAAATTACTTCTATCGGGGCACGACGCACAAATTTCAGTCAAGATATTGATAGCTGGTGAAATAAATGCATTGTTCGGATGGACATATAGAAATCCTTGATTCAACGCGACACAATCCGCATCCACTCTCTATAGTTCTTCCCAGTCAAAGAGAGTCTTAAAACCGGAAATTAGTTTCTAGATTCTTAGAAAAGATTGAATAAATAAAGTGTTGTTCCTGTACAGAACTGTCATTGCCGAATGTGCAAATTAACATTTCTAAGTTAAGTGATTCCAAAGTTTATTCAAGTCTGAATCTTAGTTCAAATCCGTATGGCGTTGAAGTCCGACAAACGATAGTCGGCCCATAACACTTGCATTCATCTACAACGCATAGAGGACATCTATCTTATAAAGTTTAACTGATCCAAAAGGAATGTTAACACTGCGAGAGTTCTTACACCGGAGGATCTTCTGCCAAATCCACTCAAGTGGATAGCAAGCTCTTTCTTCACTCTGTTGTTAATGGTCATTCACGGCGTCTCATTGCTATCTTGATGACCATATTGCCTTGGTTATCCTCTATTAACACGACTGAACGCTATAGAATTCTCTATTCATCTTACCGTCTTCGTAGATTTTATAAGGAGGTTGATTAATATGTGGTTTTGATTTGTTGCTCATTTTATTAAGCTTCAGACTAAGCAAGCTGAAGCCCTTACAGAAACAATTATGTCCAGAGAATTAACCGCGAACTTTCTGCACCATAAGAACAGGTTGTTACTCGTGTACCTAGTCTGAGAGTGCATTGAGTGATTCATTAGTTTCTAATTGAAAACAAATTTTTCTACTTTTATTGTCATTCGCATGTTTGTGCGCGTTTTCGTATTGTATAGTGAAGGCTGATGTTTCATTCTAGTGCTAGCCGCAGATCCTTGCAAGCATCAGTTTGTACAAGGTATAGATGAGTATTATCTACGAAAAAGTCTTATTCACTTCCACCTATATATATACCTCAGTTGTTACTGCACACAGTGGTGATCTTGTGAGTGTGGTCGTTCTATTCGGGCACGTGATATGATCTGGTTTTCGACCTGGTCACTGAGGGGAATATTCTCAATCACTGAGAGGCTGTCGCGTTGGATCAGGACATAGCGTATGGTGATTAGGAGGGGTAGTTACACGTGGGTGCGGTGATTAGACGGTGAGTTCATTACTGGTAGTGAGGTGTTTCCTTCGCAATGGTGAAAGCATGTATAGTGAGTTTGTAAAAGCCGTCCAGTGATATTAGAGTTCTGGTGTGTGTACCTTTGGGTACATGGTTTTGGACGTGAATATTAAAAAAAGCTTGAATGAGATTGAAAGGTCTAGATCTATACGTGTTTTGCACTGATTCTAGGTAATAGTAAGTGTCGATGTATACGATTAACATGCATAGTGGCGAACGTGTAGGAGTAGGAGAGTGGCGCGGGTCGCCAAAGAAGCTAATTGAAAAGGTCATAAATAGAGAAGGTGATCTGGAGGTGGGGATTGTTGAGGTGACGTGGAGGTGAGGCTTGGTCGTAGGAGTGCGGAAAAAGTTCTATATTTTCCAATTAGGCTTTGTAAGAATTCACAATACTTTATATCCTGGTGAGAAGGAAGAGTTCTTAACCAACCCGTCCACATTATCCATATACAGCAACTAATTTTTACTTATGGAGTATGAGTTGTAGCGACCTTATAGTAGTCACATTCGGACTGCCCTTCGAATTCTACAGTTTATGGAGCGATAATCCATTTTTCGGATCAAACTATTCAGTATTTCATTCATTACTATTGGAAGTATCTACGAATGCTTCTATATTAACAATAACAGTGTTTACAATAGAAAGATTTATTGGGATCTGTCATCCTTTGAGAAGTCAAACTATGTCTCAACTTGGAAGAGTACCAAAAGTAATATTTTGTATTTGGATATTTTCTCTTACTGCTCAAGAGAGGAAAATACGCCAATTTCAATATTTTTATTATTCTATTCTCGAATATTATTATATTATCATTATTTTCTATTATATTTAATATATATATTATAATTACTTAATATTTTTATATTATATTATACAAAAATTGATTCATATATTAATTATCATTTATTATCATATTTAACATAATAATTATATAATATATTATAATTATAAATTATATAATTTATTGTATATAATATATTATATTATATTATATTTAGATTATTATAAATAAATTATATAGTAATCTATGTATTTATATCAATCCAAACTAATCCTTAAATTATCACAATTAACAATTTCTATCTTATAATAATTCATCTAATCACCTTTTACACATCGTCTTAAAAGGTGTGATTTGTCGTTGAAAATTAGATTAAGGCACTTAGATTTAAACCAGATCTTAACCACTAACTTTTGGCGCTTCTTTTTATATTACACTAATAGAACAAAAATTTTTATAACATCTAATTTTATTTAATCATTTGCAGATAATAAAGAATGTGATCAGATGTTAAATTTTTTGCTAAAATGAATATGTTTCAAGGCGTTGAATTATTCACAAATAAGATGAAAAATATAATAAAATTGCCTTGGTTGTTAACGAATAAATGCCATTCTTTGGTAAAATTCCATCCGGTATTTTAATATTAAATTAATAATAATTCTAAGCAAATATTGTTTTATTTCACTGAAAATATTAAGAAATATTATTAATTTTTAAGTTTTGAAATCTGGAATTCGAAATTTAAACATATTTAAAAGCAACTGATTTTTAAAGTTAAATTTATATGATATTTACTCTTTTTCCAAATAAGTTAAAAAAAATAGCTTCAATTGCTGAAGTAATTTAATAAAATTCAATTTCAAATATCTTCTTATAGACAATATCAAAGTTATCATTGTCTTTCTTACCCAGTTTTGGCGAAATTGGTCCAGAGACTGAGAAAAATCTCTCGTACTTTCAAGTCATCTTCATTTTCTAGCTTCTTTGAGAAAAATTTTCCACCGTAAAACAGATAAACCAGATCATCTCCATGCATAGTTACTGAAACAATAATACAATATTTCAATAACGGAAAAACATTTAAACAAGTGAAAGTATTATTTCAGTATAGGAAAATATTAAAGTAATAATTAAGATTTTACAATAATTTAAAAATTCTAATTATTGTTATATACTAACTAGGTGTTACCCACAATTTCTGATTATTTGCATTTCAAAATTTATCACCTTCAAAGTAGTCGCCTTGGGTTTTCATTCAACGATTCCAACGATTTTCTTTGTTTTTGGAAGCCTCTTTAAGTCTGGCTGTTGTACCGTTATCAGCATCTATTACGATTCCGCTTAGATCCCATCAATGTAATCAAAACAAAGACTGCCCGCTGCTTGGTTCAGGGCTATCAACCAAACACCAAAGACTCATTGCTATGTAATGACACTTATTACACAGCATAGTAGGGTATTTGGAAATTGTTGCAATCATTGGTCAAAACCTACGAACCTGAAAAAGACTCCCGATACTAGGTCCTGCTGTTAAAAAGAGGAAATAATAACATTTTTATTTATTGATCCATTTGTATATCAATTGAAGTATCCATCGCTACAGATTCATTCAGGTAAATAGACGCTTATACATTTCTTCCACAATTGATGCCTAGCCAACCAAACATCGAATTCAGGAGTGTTAACCCTATCTGTCCATGTAACGCATAATTCTTCATATGTGCAACCCTTGCCGTGCATCATTATTCTTTTTTCAGACTGTGAACACCGATAAACTCGACCCGAACTGTTTGCAATCCCCCAGATTATTCCCGTGACTTTTCTTAGTCGAAATGTTCTACATATACCCGCAATGGTCTTCTTCAACATTGACATAATGCTTGCTCATCGAAAAATCCCTCCCTTATAAAGGAATCTATTAGGGTTGCGACTTTCCAGCTGCGTTCGTTAGACTACTGCTTAACAAACAATTAATTGCAAATTCCTCTTGTTCAATTTAATAATTCAGTCTCATAGGATACTCGCAGAAACACAAAATGTCAAGAAAATCGAATACATTCGAAAACACCTCCACTCATCATTTATTGCTTCCTCCTACTTACAACTTAGTCCCTCTGAAACAACTACTTCGAATGCCACCTACCTCCGATAAATCGTTCATACTACTGGATTTGCTCCGATATTTACATTCCGGAAATATTTCGAAAAACACCTCGCTATATTACGTTTTCATGCACAAAATTTAAAGTAGGTGCTTGAATAAATTAAAGCATTGCTTGATTGTTTTGTGAACGAGTAATAGTTACTTACTATTCTACCTTACATATCCCGTGGAAAAATACTGGCCATAGAACTCTCCCAAATGGCAACTATAAATATAACTAACATCATGATCACTTGAAAAAAAATTCGCCACACATACATGGCATACCCTAAATTTCACAATCCGATATAACCATCTGAGCATAAATAATACTAATTCAAATGCATAATAATAATAATTCAATAATAAACTAATAAAATAAACAAAATAATAATCAAAAAATAATAAAAAGAAATAATAATAATAAATCAGATAATAATAGATAATCAATAATACTTAATAATAATAGGATAATAATAAGTATAATAAAAAAAAATAATAAATAATAATCAATAACTAATAATAAATTAATAACAAATAATAATAATAATAAAATAATGATAATTGATGTATCAAAATAATCATGATAATCAATACTGATAAAATACATAATAATAATAATAATAATAATAATAATAACTAATAAATAATAATAATAATAATAATAATAATAATAATAATATAATAATAATAATAATAAAAAAAATAATAACTAAATAATAATAAAAATCACATATAAATAATAATAATCAAAAATAAAAATAAATATAAAATATTATAATATAATAATTAATTAGGGTAAGTAATGAGTTATCATCATTTTGTATTAATAATATTCATAAATAATAAATATAACTAATGGAACGACAATAATACTTAAAATAAATAATAACTAATAATTAAGTACAATAATAAAATAATAATAAAAATGAAAGAATAATAATAAAATAATAATAATAATATTAATAATTGAATCATTATTATCTATTACTTTCCATAAATTATATGAGCTTATAATGAGTTAATTAGTATTTATTATATTATTATTATATTAGTTTTAATATATTATATATATTATTATTAGATTATTATTATATCCTTACATCTTATTATTATTATATTACTTATTTATATTATTATTATTATAAATTAGAGCTAAATCCTTATATATAATATATATTTAATACTAACTATTATTTGAAGGTTTAAAACGACAAATAAGCATATAATATACATATTTAGACAAATTATATTATTAATTTCTAAATAAATACTTTAAGAAATTTACTTATAATGATAATTATATAATAAAATAATAAATATATAATAAAATATTATCAAATATAAATACTTATATAAATCTATATATATACTAAAATATTAAATAATATATAAATATATATACTTAATATAATATTATAAATAAATAATATAT
>JABUQX010113582.1:0-22886 GCA_015478945.1 Trachelipus rathkii
AAATATATATATATACTTAGTAATATATATATATAGGTATATAGTATACGTATAGGTATGAGGTGAGTGACCCATTCAGGTACGCTATCCTTATCAACCTGAAAGAGGTATATTTCTAAAATTTTGTATTTTCCCCACTTTAGAAGGGGTTTTTTCTGTCTAACCCAAAGCAAAAGATTAAAGTTGCCTAAGGTAATAAAAATTAAATGCTATAATACCTTAACGCCAACGAGCTTAAAGATAAACCTACTGTAGCTGACTTATTTCACTGTACTTACTGTTGTACCGCTAACTTACTGTCTTACTGTACATTACTTACTTAGCGTTACTTACTTAGCTTAACTTGCTTGCTTGGGATTAGCTTAAGCCCTCAAGCTAACCTTACCATGAATACTTATACAATTATTACCGATATTTCGTCTGTTGGCAGTTGAGAATATTCGATTTTGTTTCCCCTCGTCCATTGAGAATTTTTGCTTCTTTTTCCCGCGACAAAAAAATTTGGTAGGGAGAAAGATCGTTCTGAAATGTCGCATCATTATAGTATATGTATAATATATAGTAGTGTACCTACTGCACTTTTGTTAGCAAGCTTATTGGTAACTAAAAACACGTAGTAAGTACTATATATATATATTAGTATATGAACGTATATTTAGTAGTAGTAGTATCATATGATAGCTATATAGTATATAATTATATCTCCAGTGTGTATGTATATGATATATATATATATGAGTGTATATATATGACTAGTGATATGACTATACTATCCTATATATTATGATAGCTGTAGTACTATAGTATATTATTTGAATTGAGGTATGAGTGAGTATATATGACTATATGAGCTATATATATAGTATAGTGATAGTAGTAGTATATAGTATAGATACTATATATAGTATATAGTATCAGTATATTACTAATATATATATAGTATAATATCATATATATATATATATATATATATATATATATATTATTACTTAAGCCCGATCTCTGGAAATTCTCAGAAAAAGGGCTTTGCATATTTCATATTAAAATAAGAATCCTTTTATAAATTTAAATATAATAAAAAATTAATTCTTATTTTTTTCAATGGAAATAAAAAAAAATTCTAAAAGTTTGAAGTTTAGCTGGTGTAATGATGATCACGTCGAGTAAGTAAGATAATTTTATTATTATTAATTATTAATTTATTATTATTGATTATTATTCATTAATTTATTATTATTATTATTTAATTCATTATCTTAGTTATTATTCATTCATGTCGATTAAATGTATTGGTTATTATCTATTATTAATTAATTACTTATTATTATTGCTATTATCATTATTATTATGTATTATTATTTATTATGTATGCCGGGTAATGCGCAAGATTCTTCTAGGAGCCACAGTTGGTTACAGGTGAGCGGGAATTTTTACGAACGATGCGAGGTAAAAAATCACATATAAAGGGAAAACTTTTTAAGCTTACTCTTACCTACACTAGAGATTACGTCTCTTACATTGTCGTCTAACCGCAGAAAAAGAAAGAATTGAGTTTTAATTTTAGCAACCCCGGTGGTTGATGGAAGCACGCGCGGTAGTGCGGCGGTGATCTGGACGTGTATTTTGGGCAACCCCGTGTATGCGCCACGCTTAGCGGGCTATTCCTTACATTTTAAAAAAAAACAAACAGAACTGTGCGATGGCGTCTAAGAATTGCACTCTACAAACTTACCCTAATAGCATCAGAAGTTTAAACTGAAAATAAGAGTTGGCATAAAAGTTTACTTGCGATTTTTATAAGCTTAGGTGGAAGCCAAAAAACACATAATAGGCAATTTATTTTTACTTTTTTGGTTAATATGGTTATTAAATTAAGATGAATAGCGTATAATAGTATATAGTTAGCTATATACTACTATTATATATATATATACTATTAATAAGTTTAGTAGTAGTATATATATAATATAGGTATATAGGTATATAGTAATATATATATATATATATAGGTAGTATTATGACACTCATATATAGTGTAATATATATGATAGTAGTATATGATTAGTATATATATATAGTATAGGCTATATATATATATATTATATATATATATTATAGTAGTACTATTTTAATATGAATATAATATATAGTATATAGTATAGGTATAGTATAGTATAATAATGATATAGTAGTATTTATATATATACTATAGGTATAGGTATATAGTATAATAGCAAGTAGGTAGTATATATCGAAGCTAGGTATAGGTATAGTCTATAGCGTAGATATTTTATAGCTGTTTATATGATTATATACTATAGTATCATATGTATATGATATAAGTATTATCATATATTGATATATCAGTATAGTATACGTGTAGTAGTATACGTATACTGTTGGATCAGTATAGTAGTGTTATAGTATAGTTATATAATATGGTAGTATAGTACTAGTGACTGAGCTATAGTAGTAGTACTATATATATATATAGTAGGGTTATATATAGTACATATACTAATTTACAGACGTATGATATATACGAGATATATATATAAGTGTAGTGTATATACTTACTTATATTATACAGTGTATATATATAGTGTCGTGCAGTTTTCTTAATATACTATATAGTATATAGTATATATATATATAGTATATATATATATATACTAGTATATATATAATAGTAAAAGATTATATTTTATAGTATGTATTTATCAATATCTTTATTATATAGTATATATATATTACTTTAAAAAACTATTTTCTATATTAATATTATTTTTTTATATTCTTATTTTATGGCAAAGCCTCTTTGGTGCTTTAAGGATCAATTTTATTCAGAAAAGGAAGATTAAAAAATTCAAAGGAATAAAAAGGTAGTTTTTTACAAAAGAAGAAAAAACGATCTTTCTTTTGTTCTTGCTTTTTTGAGTTCCGTGTTCTGTGTTCTTTCTCATGCTGTCCTTATTTCTCTTTTAAAGTTTCTTTCTTCTTCTTCTGTCTTCTGTCTTCTTCTTCTTCTTCTTCTTCTTCTTCTTCTTCTTCTTCTTCTTCTTCTTCTTTTTCTTCTTCTTCTTCTTCTTCTTTTTCTTCTTCTTTTTCTTCTTCTTCTTCTTCTTCTTTCTTCTTCTTCTTCTTCTTATATTTCTTAAACTCTGCTTCTCTTTCTGTTCTTCTTCCTTCTTCACCTTCGTTCTTGCTTCTTTCTTCCTCTTGCTTCTTCTTCTTCTGTCTTGCTTCAGTCTCGACAGGCCCGTGTGGCTTCTTACTGTCTCTATATTCTTAATGTCTTAATGAATTAATGCCAGAATTGATGGTTTTGGGAGCTGCAGCTTTAAAGGATAATGATTTACTCCCAGGTTTAACCACTAGAGAACTGGTACACTGAGTAGATAATGAAATAGAGGTCATAGCTGAAGATCATAGCCTTTCCATTCCGTTCTTTAATTGTGTAAACGTCTATTCAATTTGTATTTCCCCTTTTCTTGCAAAATGGTGGATGTCAAGGGACTTTCGGATGTTCCATTAGCTGTAGTTAGTAGGCTTTCAAGGTAGCAAAAAAGATACAATTGTGCCAATATCAGGAATTTTGAATTTTCAGTCTTACAGTCAGATTGCTATCATGAACACTTCCGAAAGAACCCAATATCTTAGGAAAAACACAGTCATAGGTAAACTTTGTTCCCTTACAGAGGAAATTGATCTTCAGGTAAAAAATTGTGCGATAAAAACTTTGTCTCAGGAACCTTCAGGGAATAAAGATGTATGGACCTCTGATAAGATGAGAGAATTTTTGTTTTGCTGATATCCCAATAACCGACCAACAAAAGCAAGAATTCATCATTGTGTTGGTGAAACATGTCGGCTTTGAGCTTTGGAGACCATGATGTGGGTGTGGCTACCAACATAACCCACGCCATTGAGGTGGAAAGTGCATGGCCTGTCTGAATACCTGTTCGAATTCCAGGGACCTATAGCCCAAAAAATTGAGAAACAATGTAGGGAGCTGTTAGAACAGGAAATCATTTAGCCAAGTTAAATCTCCGTTATTCCGATCCAGTAGGTCCGCAGTTAGGAATGCAAATGGTAGTTAAGGCTATGCTTAGATTATCGTAAAACTTACTGATGTTTAGGAAAACAGACTCTTTTCGTTGCTAACTTAATAGACAATGAATCTATAACTATGCATGGGAATACTTTTTTTTCCACCATAATCTGGTCCGAGGTTATTGCCAGGTTGAAAAAAATTGTTTTTTCTACTCCTTTTGCCCAATATGAATACTTAAAGATGCCCTTTGGAGTGAAAAATGGCCCAGCCACTTTGTGGCAATGATTTGCTCATCTCCTGGGAATACATGCATTGGTTTATCTTGACGATATAATTATTCTTAGTCAAACCATAGATCACTTAATCACCCTAGATCAAGTACTCAGCTTTGGAGAGAAATGGGTAGAAGTTAAAGCCGAACAAAACTAGTCTTTGTTGGACTGGGGTGGAATTTTTGGGTCATCATATTTCCAAGAGAGGCATACTTCCCCTCCAGAAAAATGTCAAATGAGCTTTAGACTTTCCTGTCCCTACCACAGTAAAACGGCTTCATCAATGTTTTGTGCATTCAAAACACTTTACAGTTTTGGTTTCAGGGTCATATCTAAAATAAAAACATGTTATATGTGAGATTTTATCGGAAAATATTGTGCTCATTTCGAGTCTTTCAAGTAAATTTTGACCCTGTTCGCTTTCTGCTCCAAAGACAAGTCTTTCAGCACTATTTTTGCACAAATTTTTTGCATGTGCAAATGGTTCGTTAAAATTCCATAAACTGCATTTTTATCCAAACCAGTTTCTTCTGCAATCACTTTTGACGCTGCAGAGGTTTTTTCTTTCTCCATCACAGCTTAACACATCCACATTTCTCATAGTTTGTTGATGAGATTGGTCTTCCATTAAGGGTAGTCTCAACATTCTTCTCTGCCCTCTTTGGAAAGCTTTTGCGCAACTTAAAACATAGTTCTCCATAGAGTAGGCATCCTCATAAGGCTGTTCAATATTTACGCTGCTCGCAAAAGCGTAACAAGGATAGAAAACACACCACATACACAAAAAGTAGTCAAAAACATAATGAGGTTAGAACCACGCCCATAACATAAACAGATGTAGTTGCAAGGCTTGACATTACAAATGCTGGTTAAACTGTATGGAACATTAGCTAGGTAACTAGCTACCTCACTCATATACATACGGGGAGCTACATTACCGTCATTCATGGATATTCTAAACCTTACTTTGAGACAAGAGGAGGTATATTATATATATATATATATTATATATATATATTATATATAATATATATATATATATATATATATATATATAGTATATATATTATATATATATATTATATATTATATATATATATATATATGGGAATTAGTTTATTGAATGTTGTAGGTTATATGCTGGTATTTTGGTTGGAGTGCGTCGAGTGACTGAAGGATTGATTGATGAAGACAAGGTGTGTTTAGGAGTAGTAGAGGATGTGTGGACCAAATTTTACATTGAAACAAATGATTGAGAAAATGAGGAAGAATAAATTGTATTTAGGTTTTATGGATTTGCAACAGGCGTATAATAGGATTAATAGGAAAGCTCTATAGCAGGTGTTAGTCATATATGGTGTTGCTGGTAGGCTTCTGAATGGAATAAAAAGTATGTATGACGATAATAAAGCTTGTGTAAGAATAAATGGTGTCAAAAGTGATTGGTTTAATATTAATGGCGGAGTGAGGCAAGGATGTTGTATTATCCCCTTGGTTATTCAATTTGTATTGGCTGGGGTTATGAAGAATTAGAGGTGGTTTTGGCGCCCAACGTGGAGCGATAAAACGGGAAAGTGAAGGAAGCAGGTGTGAGTGAGAAGGGAAAAATGGCTACAGCTGAGGAATTGTGTTTAGAAATGGAGAGATTGAAAGAAGCATTTGCGAAAAAAGGAAAGGGAGATATGAGGGAGTTGATTGATGAATTATATAGAGAGAGATGAAGAAGGGAATGGACGAAATGGAGAAACGAATGGAAGAGAGAACGATGGCCAGAATGGATGACATAATGAATAAGAAATCTGCGAGTGACATAGGATTAAATGGAGGGGTAGTGCTTGGAGCAGGGGGGACAAAGAGTAAAGGACTACATGACTCCTAGGGTAGACATCAGAAGAAAGAGATGAGATAACAGAAAAATATTGAGATATAGAGTCGTGTTGGAGGAGGTGTATGAGAAACGAAACTGAAGATCAGAAGAGGAAGGAAGACTTCAAAGAATAGGAGACATGAAAGGAGAATGAAGAGTAAGAGTATAGATTCTTTATACATGAGAGGGCTTTCACGGACCAGTCAGTATAGTCGTCATAGGGATGCACTTAAAATGAAATCTGTATCGAGAGGTGATGATGAGTTACTGATATTTTATGGGGCGGCGGAAGTGGACGATAAGCAACAGGTAGAATCCGATGGGGCATAGTAGTAAATGCAGAGTAGATCCATCGAGTGTGTAATTTGATGCAAGAGTGAATGTGAGTAGTAATGAGGTCTAAGTCAGAGGAATGTACGAGAGATGGGAATATGAATAAGAATGTAGGAACTCACGCGGGATGTGAAGTGTTTTCAGGTGGATAGGAAGAACTGGGGACATATGATTTTCAGACATTGTATTGAGAGCGGCGAATGGGGCCTGCCTCAGCTGTGGACAAGGTGGGCACATGGCATGAGTGACACGACCCGCGACATGGGGTAGGTAGGAGTGCCGGAGGTATAGATCCCTGTGGGTGCTATGAGATGTTCTCAGGGAGTGAGAATGAGACAACCTGTGTGCTGGAGAATCTGTGCGTGAATACTTGGGGCTATGTGGTGTATACAATGCGACGTATATAGTCGCGTGTCATGAGTCGGCTATGTAGAGAGATAGGAATACATGTATCACAAATGTTTGTGAAAGAGTGTGCACATCAATAGGATGGGAATGTGGTTGAGGGTTGGCAAAGCACTATGCAAAGGAGGACGAGAATCATGTGATTCATATTGCCGCGCAAAGCACGTTGTGCATTAGTGGTATTCTCGGCCGGGAATACGTAGGCAATGTTAGGCGGTTGTAGGTCAACTTATGACTACAATTTTAATAATTTTTAATAATAATGAATAATAATAATAATAAATAAATAATAAATAATATTTGCACTTTTTAACAAATAGGCACTTTATATTACGGTATGTAAGCACATTTCAGGTGAACTTTTTTTTTATTCTTACACTAGATAGAAGAAAAATAGGTATAGAACATTAAACAAATGTCTTATAGTGCTACCATACATAAAAATTAAAATAAAATATATTAAAAACTAAAAAGAAATTGACATTTTTTATATAAGTTTACATTGACCGTTTTTCCCATGCCGGCGACCGGTTTTCCCCGAAATTGAGAAAACTTAACTTTAAAAATAAGCTTAATATTTTAAATTTTTTACCTGGAAAATGTTAAAAATAGACTTCCCAATATGCATCTAAATTCAAAATTCTGATATCTAATTTTTACGAGATTCCACCAGGTCTTAGAATATTTTTCTTCATTTACAAAAAAAAAATTTCCAAATAAGTGAAGGAAATTGTGAATTTTGACTTTGTAGGGTTGAAGTTTTATTTACTTAAATTTTTATATATGTTAAAATATATTCTATTTACTACTTAAAAAACTTTTCTCCATTGAAAACGTTTTTTATTACAAAAATATTATGAAATATTAAAGTGACCGGTTTTTCCCCCATTTTACGGTATAAAAGTAATATATATATAATATATATATATTATATGATATATATATATTTATATATATAGTATATATAATATATCTATTATATATAATATATATATATATTATATAGTATTATAAATATTTATATATTTATATATATATAATATATTATATTACCATATAATATATTATACCTAATCGCTCGTGATTGCAGATTTCAAAATATTTTTATGATGCAATTATATAAAATGGTTAGTAAATAAAATGAAAATACGCCTTAATCATTGGTCTAAATTTACCTGCTATTTATTTGCCCATTCTGCTGTTTTTATCTTCATAGGAGGCTCGTAAGTGTGGTAAGGTGTAGAAACTTGATGATGGGTAACTTGGAACGGGTGTTCCAAATCATCCAGGGAGGCCATTTAAGCTAAATTCTTGACAGTAAGTACTTAAATTTATCTTAAAACTAATTTCTAGAGTTATCTAATTTTAAATTAAATTTAAATTAAATTAATATTTTTACTTGCTGTTGCGCATTCGTCTCCTTGACTCAGCTCCTTTCTCGCTTCTTCTATGTACTTGCTACCAAATTTGCAATCCTTCTACAGGCCGCATTTCCTGATTTTTAGGGGCTGGCACCCCCGTTTACGACGAGGTACCAGTAGAAAGGGAGTATACCGAATTTGAGGAGGATATGAGGTGCTCTAATCAACTTCCTATTCTATGCACGTGGTTTTTCTTCGGAGGAACCCCCTCCGGGGGGGTCCCCAGACACCTTTATGAAAATGAAATCCTCATATTCAAGTTCTACGGGGCTTGATAACATATATAAGGACACCAATATTGTATTAATTTACAAATGATGTTACCTACTCAATCAAGCCGGTCCGGCGCGTTCCGGTGGACTCGGTTAGCATGTTAATTGTAACAACTCTTTACTTCTTCCTCGCTCTATCTTTCTTGTTACATTTTCTATCTTAACCTAATCCTAACTCTAATATAACACACACAGATTTTTAATTTAAATGTATTAAATAGTCTCAAAAAGAAAAATAATTGGTAGAATAATGCATTTTAAAATCAATGGGTGTGTTCCAAGTTACCCACTGAATGTGTTCCAAATTGCCCCACGGTTAAAAAAACTATAAAAATATTAAAACCGTAAATTTTTTTTTTTCAATTATGGGAAAAAAATACCTTATATGACCCTTATCCTACATGCAAAATTTGGGGGGGGTCAGATATTTCTGACCGCGAAAACGGGGTAATATTTTTCAGGGGTGTGAAAAATAGAAAAAATGAAAAACTACACATTTGCATGTAAAACAGGATAGTAAAGGTTTATGTTTTACATTCATATACCATCTAAAAGAGCATCATTTTACGAACAAAATGAGCCTAAAACCACCTTTCTACTCCAAATAGTTTAGGAGTTATCAACAAAATGTGTACATTGGTCAAAAGTGTTCCAAGTTACCTCATGTTCCAAGTAACCCCGTGTTACGGTATATATATATATATATATATGTTGGTGAGTGGGGGTCGATATCTGATTCACCATATTTTATTAATTTTCAGCCAGGTAAACTGGATCAAGCACAACAGGAATATTTGAGATTAAAAAATTCCCTACGAAAAAACAAACGACCTACAATTAATATCTTTCGGTCATCAATAGTGTCTCACCCCATAGTTTAAATTATTTGTATATAAGTATATATATATATAATATATATATATATATATATATATTATATATATATATATATAGAATATATATATTATATATATATATATATATATATATATATATAATATATAGTATATATATATATATATATATGTGTTGTGTGTGTGTGTGTTTGTACATGTCTATCTAAGAGTGTGTGTTTGTATGTCCGCGTTCTATTGTAATAAACTTCACCTACATTTATAGTTTTTTGAAATATGTTCTCTTATTCGACTTCTTAATGCACGTTTAATTTTCTCTGAACTTTAATTTTCTACAGGGTGATTCAAAATTATGGTAAAAATTTTTGGTAACTGATAGAAATGCAAAAATAAAGGTACAAAGTTCCTATAAAGGTATGATGGCAATGTGCTCTTAGTTTTTCCGTCTGGCTGTTGTATGTGTTTTGTAACTAATATTTTTGTATCTAAAAATCCCAGTGAAGTTACAACTCTAAATTTAAAAATGCGGACTGTTAAAAGTATTTGATAAACGAATAACTCATTCGGAATAGGTGTAAATAAACATATTATTGTATGATAGGTCAGATTTTGTAGCAAAAATAGACATAAACTGAGTGATTTCTAAAGGCACCTAACCAATGATATCCAAAAGACTATAAGATGAATGTCTGAAAAACATGACCTTCCGGTTGCGTCCCTCATAGATTGGTCACAGTGTCCAGGGTCCTTCTCCATCGATTGTCGGACCTGTTAAAATATTCAGAGTCTGTTTTGATACGCTTTCAATTCGCATTCATAATCCTAATCATTGGTCTTTCATGGTGTCTTATTGGAGAAGGAGTATACTAAGGATCTTTAAATGTCTAAAGGTAATAATCCAAAGGGATTCTTAAGCTCCTGGTGAACCTTGAGCCTGGCCATGAAACTGGGTCACGCTCGACTAATCCGATTTGATTGGGGCACGGTTCTCATTCAGGTGTTCACGGACTGCAGCACACAAAAGTGTGCAGGAGCCCCATCATGCTTAAACCACATGTTTTTATATATATAGGGTTGTGAAAAAACGTTTTTTTTGTGTGTGTGATTTTTTTTTTTTTGAAAAAACAAACGTTTTTTTTTTTTAAAACAAAATGTTTTTTTTTTGTTTTTTATTTAAAATTTGACTTTTTATGTATATTTAAATTATACAGTATTACCAATACCCTTTCTAGGGCCTAAATATTGACTATTAATACAGATTTTATATATATATGTGTATATTATATATCATATATATATATATAATATTAATATATATATATATATATAATATATATAATATATATATAATATATATATATATATATATATATATATATATATATATATATATATATATATATATATATATACTTATCTATATATCAATATATTTAATATCAATTTATGAATATAAACTTTTTGGATTGTGATTGTTGAAGTGTAAGGTTTTTGGGGTGTCGAGAGAAAATGGAGAATGGTAGAAGGTGATTGATTTTCTGTGAGGAGAGAGGTATGTTCGTAAGTAATACTTTCTTTATGAGTATCCATAAGTTACTAGAGTTGGTGTAGTAGAGATGGTATCGAATGAAAAGTATGATTGATTTTTGTGTTGGTTGAGAAGGAGATGTTGAAGTATATGTTGGATGGTAAATCAGTGAGGTGTTTAGAAATGGGATTATCGGATCATTATGTTGTTCTATGTAAATTAAGTTAGTGGGACTTGGATGGCGAGGAAGGTGATAACGGAAGGAGAGGTAAAATTAAGCGTGAGAAGTTTAGTGAACAAGGATAATAAGGCTAAGTATGTAAGAACGCTCGCAAGTAAAATCAGTTGAATGTGAAACAAGTGAAACTAAATAATCTGGAAAGCAATTGTTAGCAGGGCAAAAGAAGTATGTGGGTGTGGCTAAAGTAGGAAGTAAGAATGCTAACATTGAGTGGTGGGAATGAGAGGTGATGCAAGCGGTTAAGAAAGTACAAAAAAAGCGGTCGGTTGAATGTACTAAAATCAAATGATGAAGTTTCAAAAGAAAGCATTGCTTGGAATTATATCAAGGAGGAAAAAAGGAATGATAAAAGATGCTACGTAAGAGAAAAGAAAGGTAAATGAACAGTTTTGGAAAGGAGGATGAAGGGGACATACCTAAAGGGGAATAGGATAAAGCTCTTCTGTAGAAGGAAGCGGCGAAGGGCTAAAAATTAGAATAAGGGGAACCTGCTCAGAATATTGAATAGGGATGGTGTTTTTGTAACTGATGAAATGGATGTAAGGGGAAGGTGTGGAAATGAACACTTGCGAAAATCTGTATAATTTGGCAGTAATGAAGAGGTGATAGTGACTGTGTGTGGGTTTGATGGTGGCAAGAAGGAATAGGTATTTTGGGGATGAGGTTATTAGCAAAGAAGAAGAAATGGGTAGAGTGAGATAGTTGAAGAATGGTAAATCTGCAGGTATAGATGAAATTACTGGTGAAATTGATCAAGAACGGAGGCAAGTTTTTGATTGATTGGATCTTGAAGTTGTGTAATAAAGCGTTTATGGAGGGTATAGTTCCGAGGGATTGAAGGAGAGCAGTAATAGTACCCTTATATAAGGGTAAGGGAGATAAAGGGACTGGTAGAAATTATAAACGGGAATTAGTTTAATTGAGTTTGTTATAGGGGAGCACTATATGTTTTGGTATTTTAGGTCGAAAGATTGGCGAGTGACCTGAGGCTGATTGGTGAAGAAAGCAAGGGTGCGTTAGGAGTAGTAGTAAGGATGCGTGGATCAAATCTTTTTGACATTGAAGCAAAATGATTGTTTTTGTATTGATAATACTAATATTGTTTTTAAGTTTTATGGATTTGCAGAACAGGGGTATGTGATAGGGTTTAATAGGGAGCTCTATGGCGGTTTTGTGATATATAATGTTGGTGGTAGGGCTTCTGATGGAATCAAAAGAATGCTATGAACGATAGTGAGGCGTGTGGGTTAAGACTAAATGGTGTCAAGTGATTGTTAGTATTAGATTTAGCGAGTGAGGCAGGTTGTTGTTATGTCTCCTTGTTTAGATTCAATTTGTATATGGAGGGGTTATGAAGAATTGAAGGTGGCGTGACAGGAAATGGTGTTGAATGATGGAGAAATGGAGACGAGTGGAGGGTCGCCATATCCTAATATAATATGCCGGATGATTTTGTTTTGTGTGGCAATATGAAGATGTTTGAGAGGATTGGTATAGAAATTTGGCAGGGTGTGTAAAAGGAAGGGGGTTGAAAGTAAACGTAGATATAGCAAATGAGAGTAAGGTTATGGTTGTGGAGTGAGGACAGTCTCTCAGTGGGAAGTTATGTTAGATGGTGAGCAGCTGAACACAAGTGTCTGAGTTTAAATATTTAAGGGTATATGTTGGATGCCAGGAAGGTGGCTGTGCAATTAAAATCGTTGGTGATGTATGGACTACAGTTTTAGGTGGCAAGGGTCTTACATGAACGTATGTTGTTACCTGTGTTATTGTATCGTCAGTGAGACTATGGTCTGAAATAAGAAGTGTAGATCTACAATGTATGTGTTCAGATGGACAATCTTAGGGCATGCTAGTGTTGAGAAGAATTGATAAAATGAGGAATGACGTATTTGAAAAGTTGTGTGGTGTGAAGAAATGGTAAACAAGAGAATAAGTGAAAATATGTTCAGATGGTTTTGGTCATGTGGACGGATGATTGATAGTGCCGTTTTTAAGGCGATGTAATAGTGGCGAGGGTGTTGGAAACCGACCGGACTGGGAGATCAAGAAAAGTTTGAGTGCAGTAAAGCGAGTGTCTCAAGGACAGAATGTGAGTTTGGCAGAGGCCGAGAATAAAGGTGCATAATAGGAGAGATTGGCGGGGTGGTTTTGTGAGGAGGGTATGGTTGTGGCCCGGCACCTATGCCAAGGGATGGACACTTGCACTGACGATTTAGCGCATAGTGAGGGGTCGCCGCAGTCCGTGAACGCTATAGGGTGGATTTTGCTGACTGTGACGAGATCCTTACTAATTAATGGTAGCAGAGGGGGGGGGGGTAAGCTGGGCTTTTCTAGTAGGCTTATATATATGATATATATATAATTATATATATTATATATATATATGAATATATATATATTTATATATATATATATATATATTCTATATATATATATATATATAAAATAATAATATAATAATAATAATAATAATAACTAATAATATAATAATAATAATAATAATAATAATAGATAATAATAAGATCATTGGAAATGTAATAGTCATATCATGTGAAATGTAATAATTAAACTTTACTAAGTACTAAATCTACTTTATATATTGCATCCCTCTTTTAACATATTTTATTTACTGTATTTTAATGCTAAATACGCTAAAAATGACTTGATATATATGAAAAAAAAAGTAATTAAAAAAAAACAAAAATTTTGGCCTTTGTTTTTTTTTTTTTTTTTTAATGTGTTTTTTTTTTTTAAAAAAACGAACGTTTTTTTTTTAATCCCAACCCTAGGCGCAACTGAAGAGGTACATCATCAAACAAGGTACAGAGCTCATGTTTTAAAAAGTTTAAGTAGATTATGCCATTAAGCCTGGGAGGAAGCTCGAACATAAGTGCATGATCATGTAAAATTCCTGCCAAAATGTTTACTGAAAACTGATGTGAACGATTCTGTTTTAAATAGCATTGAGGATTCTCGTCTACGCCAAATGTGATTCGTTATGAAAACGTTAACGATAGCTTGTTTTGTAAAGTGGCCCTCGTTGGTAATAAAACTTCGTTAAAAGTTTGGTCAAATACATTTGTTCAAACCATTGAAAATACAACCACGAGGAGCATAGTCACGTGGCAATAGAGTATTGCACCTGATGGACGTGGTATGGGTGTAATGTTGGCTCGTGTAGTAACCTCAAGTACTAGATTGAGTTTCGAATTAAACTGTAAGTGACACTGATTCCTCATGTGCTCTTTCAGGATGCCTCAGAATTTCATTAAGAACTAATTCTTCTAAAATCTAAATCAACAGTCCTACTAGGTGGGGCTGCTGCATTAGTGCGCTCTTTGGACTGCAAATACAATGTTTTCAGACATGGGGGTGCGTTGAGTGAAGTAGTCGCAAAAATACCTTGCTCTGAACAAATTCGATTGGGGATATTTCTCCTTTTAGCTCAAACGTCTTGCTGCAGGCTATGGAGCGTTGCCATCGCATACACTTAGATGCAATGCAGCTAGTTCAGAGTAATGAATAACATGCATGGTAATGTACGATCCATATTTCCAATAACAAAAGAAAATAGTAAGAGAAACACAGCAGTCAATGAGGTTACATTGTATGAATAGCACAGACAGAACAGTGTACTTTAAGTTGTTGTATACAGTAAGTTGGGTTGTTTTGGTCAATTCAATGGTACTGAAATGTTTAATGAAGGAAGTAGCGCTGTTTGTGAAAGAGTTGTTATTATTTAAAATGAGATGTTTCCAATTACTAAAATTTACAGTTCTCTCTATTAATAGTCATAGATCTAGTTATAATGTTATACATTTATTCTCATACAATCAGATAGGTGTGTTTCTTTGATATTCTTAACATTCTTAAGACCGATGAAGTTCATCCGCATTTTTGCATGGACATGTCACAACTTCGAAGTATTTGTTAACGCCACCCATGTTTTAAAGACTGTTTATAGATAAATTTGTATCTTCTTCTTTGTTTGTCATTATGCAACTACAGCCAACGAGGTACTCATACCCAATAAGGGTTTGGTAAACTAGAGGTTGTTTTCTTGGTAGATAAGAAAATATTTAGTAAAAAAACAATACAGACAGCCAGAACGGAAAACTAAGAGGCACATGAGCGTCAATGCCTTTTATAGGAATTTTGACTTTATTTTTGGGCTCATGTCTTTATCAGTTTACCAAAATTTTTCAGCATAATTTCTGAAGATCACCCTCATACGGCTTGGTAGGGTATTTCTAGCATGAGTACTACTGTTTCTAATATTCTTTAATCATGGTCATCAGTGATTGTCTACATTTTCACTTAGGATTATTACAGTTATCAGCATATCTTATTATGTTGGTATTCCTACATTTCTTCAAAAAACAAGTTGAGTTTGGTGCGATATCAAGTAATTTGCTTAGTTCCATTTTGTAGGGCAAAATTGTCCATGGTCGCATACTAATTTTTTCTGTCATGTCGCTTACCTGTGTTTAAACTTGTATAATGATTTTTAAGTTAATCGCAAGTGCTCTAACTTGTTCACAAGGACATTATCACCATGGGCTCGTACTGCCGCTGTTACATCATTAATCTTGATATTCATTTTGTGTGCGTACTGTTTCCATATCTTCTATTTTGAATATTCTCTGATCCTGCATCAGAGACAACTAATGGCATTAGGGACAGGTCCTGATAACTGATATACATCCATTTTTCATAACCTTTCTATAAATTCTTTACTTGTTTCATTTTTTAACGCATATAACTGTGTGTATAGTTCTTGTTGCATGAAAGTCACATGTCAGCTAAAAAATGTTGATTGATTTCAATTCACCAACTGCTAAATCCTAATGATATATTTCATTAAATTTACTTGGCTAATGGTGCAGAACCTACCCTGGTCTTGATGGAGTTTTACTTATATTTCGTTAGCATAGGTTTCACATTCTCGTCACAATTTGCTCGGCAATTTCTTTTCTGTGCAATTATTCCAAAAAATCCTCTTCATTTACTTGCTTTTCGATTAGCATTCTTTTGTTTTATACTAATTTTTAACCGATATATATGGAACGAACGATGTAGATTTTTTTTCGATTTTTTCTTTTTCTATTCTTGTTCTTTATTCATTTCTCTATATTGCCTAATCCTAAGCATGTTTTCAGTTTTGTTTTGCTGTATTCAAGTATATGCTAGGAATGGATCCTTTTCATTCTCGCACATGTTTTCACTTTCAGAGATAGGTTCAAATCAGACAAATAGTGCAACAGTTCTCCATCCTTCAATATTAGATCTTTTATATATCAATTCTTATAATTCGATCTGCTGATATTTACCAAGTAAGATTATACGGTATGTGCACCCTCTATGTAGACATTGATTTTTAGTATCATAAACTCTTGTTTCTTCGATTTACAGAGGCAATGAATATTTCTATTATATTTTGTACCTTCTAGATTTCAATATTTAGTTTGGATTTATTTAATTTTGTGTTTTCGCTTCATAATCTTGATTTATTTTACTGTACGATGTTTTTTCATAAGTGTCCTTCTTTTTTTACATTTTCAACACACATTATTATATTTTATTATTCGCAATGCATCTTTGGTTTATGATTATTTAATGTATATACGTAATATATACTACATTTAATTTAACATGTAAATGTTCCTCCTTGCTCTCCAACGTTAGCATTCATAGCCAAGTGTTATGATCGCCATCTGATATTTACATATGGGTACAAATTTTTTTTTTTTTTAGTTTTTATAGATTTTCTTTACGCCACCGCTCACGGGCAGAGGCCTAATCTAGGAGGAGGTGTTACTCATTACGTCCGAGCTGCCGAGGGGACGAGAAGCCAGCCCCAACGGAGAAGAAATGGGCTTCGATTCTCCATGCCTGAGGGAGCAGTTGGCGAACTTGGGACCCACTCGCTAGTTTGGCGAGTGCTCTACCACTGAGTCACCGGGGCTTTTTTGTATAAGATCATAAAAAAACATATATAGTCATACAAATGAAGCATATATAATACCATACATAACTATTAACCACACGCATATATCTAGATAGTAATAAATTATCATTATTAATCTTTATAAATAGATCAGCGTATAGAATTTTCTTTATTTTTCAAAACAAAATTCATTGTGTAATATTTTATTTTCTATGCCTCATCACTATAATTTAATATTAATATATTATTGATTATTAATTATTATTTAGTTATTATTAGTTATTAGTTATTATTTTATTATTATTAGATTATTATTATTAGTTCTACTATGATTTCAATATTGAAATATTTAAAAGCTCTACGAACTATAAGTTCTAAATAAAATGTTTACACGATATTAAATAGTTAATTCAATTTTAACTTGTTTTGGGCACGAATTTACTAATTGATTTTTTTAGACTTGCTCTTCTTTTTCTACTTTTCACAGTAGTCTGATATTTCCATCATATTCATCAACTTGATTTCTTTAGTTGCTTTTACTAAAATATTATGTGTTGTTAATCTCTTCAATCTTTTTATAATTAACTTTCTTTCAATGTCCTTCATATTTGATTAAATTACTGATTAATTGGTATGAATGTACCTTTTCACTTATTTTAAATATTCTATAAAGTTTTCTCAATCTCTTTTTGCCTTTATCATACCTTGACTAGCATATTTCATCCTTTCCTTTGATTGCATATTCAGTAGTGTTTGTACTCGTTATAGCTAGGGCTTGGGCGGAGCGGAGCCGTGGAGCCGAAGGTTTCGGTGGAGGCCGGAGTACGAATCTTTTGAGAGAACTGAGCGGAAGGCCGAGGCGAAATTTATTTGGGATGGACTGGAAACCGGAAGTCGGACGCACGAAAAAAGAAGCTGCATACGGCAAATACAAAATTAAAGTAATTTATTAATTTTTATTTACTAACATTGGTGTTATAATATTAACATCATTGACATATGATATATAAGTAGTATTTATTGAGTATAATATATATACGTAATGAGTGATACGTGGTCTCTTAATTATATATAATAATACTTATATATTAGTACATATAGTTATTATATGATATTAACAATAATAATATGATTTACTATATTAAGATATATTATATATGATAATAGATAATCAAGATATAATAAATGAATGATCACTATTCTTATAATATCCAATTTATTTATATAATATATATATATATATAGTATGTAGGTATATATATATATATAATGATTATATGTAGTATATATATATTATAATTATATATATATAATAGTAATATTATATGTATATATATTAATGATAAAATATATAGATATATATATGAATATATATGTATTATAAGTATTATAGAATATATATAGTACTGGTTGCTCTTTTTTTTGTTCCAGAAAATTGCTTGTGTACTATATATTATTCAATAAATAAAATGGGTTCGGTACTTTCTCTAGGGAATAACTTTTAAGTTAGAATTAAGTTTAATATCCTTAGAAAATCATGTCAAATTAAACAAAATTCACAAAACACCTATGTACTTGAAAATATATTACTCACTACTGAAGTATAAAATACTCTTCATTTGTCAATATGAAATAGTTAGTAACACAGGTTAATGGGAAAGCAGTCATTCGATCATTACACAAAAGAGCTCCTACCTAACTACAGGCCTACTCATGGGGTCACAATACATCTATTTGATCCTTTAAATTAATGCGACATTTAAAACGCTATCATGCAGACATTGCTGCAATTGTTAAAAAGAAAGGTGGAGCTAAAGGTAATCAGGAGAAACCTTATAATTTCAAAAACTCAGACTAAGTGGAAACTTTTTCAGTTGGCATAAACTTGTTCTGTTCTGTATATAACAAGAGAAAAATTCAAATTACAATTGATTATTATAATGGTGGTTAAAGATAGTGACCCATTAAGTTTCTTTGAACGCCAGGATTTAAAGCAAGCTGTGTGGAGAATGGCTTCAGAACTGAAGTCCGCTTTAGGACTGGGAAAATATTTGTAAAATAGTTTTTTAGAAGAAAAAATAAACTTAAAAACTAAGCATAAAAATTGCATAAAAGGACGCTTTGTGCCCTCAGAATTGAGCATTTAAACCTGTGTTAAGCTATTTATTTTGTCAATAATTTTATATATGTGGACGAAGATAAAAAACAATATTTTAAAACAGTGTAGGCAGTAAAAGAGAAACCAAATTCTGCCACCAATTTTCAGGCAAAATTTATCCAAAGAATACTGTTACTGACGATCTTAAAAGAATTGAAAGTAACTAAGCGACAAGTAATTAGCTTAGTTTACGGATAACGCATCAGACATGATCAGTACGACTTGAAAATTAAATAATGGAAGAATGAGGGTGATCGATAGGAGCTAGGTAATGTGAATACTGAATTTTATTGAAATGTCCAAAACGAAGAAAGTAATAGTTGTTTCTACAGGAATGACTTGAGTAAGACTATAAGACTAGTTTTCCGATAAATTAACACTGCCACATGAGGATGATGATTCATACTTTAACATGTTAGGCAGTGTGTGACGGTCTCCACATGACTCATAAGAGGAAAATCTTATAAGCAGTGCGAAGACTAAATAGCATAAAGCAGCACATACGCCAAAATTAATATAAGGTCTGAAGAAAATCAAGCTAGCAAAGGTTAGCAATCATGAGTAGCACAGAGACATAAGATGGGGATAAAGTACATGTCTTTATGCTCTAAAGCAGATGGTTTTTTGCAAATCATGTGCCGCGACACCCTGGGTGCGCGAGTTATTTTGCGGTGCCGCGCTCTACCGAATGTGCTTCCTCAGTTTTTTCTAGCCGTTGACTTTTTAGAGAACAAATTTTAATATGGAATATTAATATATATATTTTATAAGTATATATATTAGTATATAAGTTATATATATATGAGTATATATATATATTATTATATATAATATATATAATATTATATTATAGAGGTATATTATATAGTGATATATATATAGTGATGTTAATACTATAATAGGTATAATATATAATATGAAGTAGGTATTAATATATACTTAGTATAATAGTATATACTATATTAAGTACTATGGGTGCCACGAATATTCTTGTATTAAGTCTAATGGGGTGCCTAGAACCTAAAAGTTTATTGATAAGCACTGCTCTAAGCGCTTCGTGAATACTAAAAGATTCTATAGTAGATAGTATGATGGCGTGCGTATTGCTCTGAAACTTTCTTCTCTGGGAGCAGTACAGTGGGAAGAAATCGAAACGGCCTGAAGAATTTATTAAAACACCGCCATTACTGTTAACACAAAAAAATATTCAAGGACTCAGAAGACTCTGACTGCAGGAAATTTTTATAGAGAGCGGTCTTCAGTCAATCACAAATAAATTTCCATGATAAAGTATTAAGGGTAAAGAATGTAACTCGTAAAGATAACATAATTTTTGTCGCAATCTTTGTTTTAGAATCTTTCTCAGATCTGAAGATCTGATAGTTTAAAGCTAGTGAGTGCTCTTTTGTGAACGTATGGACTTCAAATATGACACTATCGACAGAAATCGTGGTGCGGATTAACGTCAGTTATAAGTTCACATATGATTTCAGAATCCTCCCTTGTTAGAATTTTGTCTAGATGCAGATGAAGAAGTCAATTTAACCGATACATGGAAAAAATTAGGAGACATGCGAGAATAAAGCGATTGAAAAACGTAAAAGACAATCGTACTAGTTCAAAAGACATTCAACCTAAATGTCTGTTCTAGAAAAATTATAGAAAGGTAGAATTCGCAATAAGTGCCATTAGGCATGATTAATTATGTGAAAATCCTGGAATATAATAAAGAGCCTAAACAGTTAAAGAGGCAATCAAATTGTCTATTCATGATATTCAATTGTTCGGCAAGATGCCGGTCTTGCAATAATGTACAAATTTGCTTCTATTTCAGTGAAATGTTTGAGAGAGCTTTATTTTTCTGAGCGTTTAAATTAATAAAATAGATCTAAGGGGCCTCGTTTGCTAAGGAGGAGTTTGCGTATTGATGAAGGTTTTATTTTAAGAACATATATGTTGTTTAAATCAGACTATTTTAATATTACATATCTGGTCGAGGGCTTGTTCAAAAGAGAAATATATGTATGACTAAAAGTTTAGGAAAAAAGTGAATTTAAGTACCTAGTATATAGTAGTAGTGAAGGTACGAGCTACCTATATCAGTGAGATATTATGAGTTAAACTCTAGAATCCGTATATATAATATAGTGAGTATAATTAGTAAGTAGATAGATACTCAGTTAGAATAGTATATGTAGTTATATTATATGACTAGCGTATAATATATTATTGGTAGATATCAGTATGTAGACTAAGTATAGTATTATATTATATTAGGTTAATAATATATATATTATATTATTGTACGGGAATGTAGCCGAGATAAGTTATCGCGGTATCGAGGTACGTAAATTCAGCATTTTTTGTGCTGATCGTTATATAATGGCTGCGAGATACTTTCTTACTTTTGTGGATGAAGAAATTATGAACTTCTTAGATTCAATCATAAAGTCTAGTGCATTCGATATAGAAGATATAGCAGTCATGCTAAGTTAGTGATCTTTTTTTTCTCGAGTTCCTTATTTAACATTAAGATTTTATTAGCGCTTTTCACTACGACCCAACTTGGTCTTTAGCGCAAAATTTTCCTATTTGGACAGCCCATTATTATAATTAATACAGATTTATCTACTTTTTTAGTTAATAAATAGAATTTTATTTTTTTTTGTACGCAATTTCGTAATTTCGTGAGTGCGTGAGTGTTTTTTACTTTCTGGATATTCAATTGTGTAGAATATTGTGCTGTAATAGTGGTTATTTATCGTTTTAAAATTTCAGGTTTTAGCGTACGAATAAATTTTCTTCATTTCTCCTTTGTTTTTTGTCTATTTTTTTGCTGGTTTTTTTTTTTTTTTTTTTTGTTTTTTTTTTTTTTTTTTTGATTGATTGTGTTCTTATAGCAGATTTGCACAGCGTGGCTTTCTTTTGACTGTTACCAACATGCACAGCAGTGGCTTGCACTCTATCTCTGCATCCATGGAATACTATCTCTCTAACTCTAACCTACTTTTATGCTCGTTGTCTATGAGACCTGCAGTGGCTAAGAATTGCATGCTTCACTCGTTTAAATATAAATACCAACTAGTGAAGCTTATTTTCAGTTATTCTCGCGGTAGAAGGGTAGAGTATGTGCCTTGTGTAAACAACTGAGTAACAATTCGCCTATAGACATCGTGCTGCGAGAATACTCGAATCTCCTAACTTCGATAGTATTCTGGGCCGCTTAAAAATCTTTCTTTACCTTCTATAGCAATTATTGCTTATGCTTTCTGCTACTGTTCTTCTAAAGAAGCGAGAATTCTTTTCATGACTCTGTTTTGATTTACCGTTGACGTACTTCTCACGCAGGCGTTGTAGGATTATCTGCAGTCGCAAGATTTAACTGGAGGTCCTCTACTGTTAGGGAGGATTTCAATGTACTAGCAAAACTGAATTGTTGGGTGTTCTATCGTAGCTGATCTAGTTGGGGAGAGAACGAACCGTAATCATTGCTAGTATTCTGCATGACGATCTGGAGCAGACTATTAAAGA
>JABUQX010113583.1:2500-7500 GCA_015478945.1 Trachelipus rathkii
TATATATATATATATATAATATATATATATATTAGTATATAATATATTATATATTATATATATATATATATATATATATATATATATATATATATATATATATATATTATATATATATATATTAAATATATTATATATATATATGGAGAGTGTATAAAGCTGACATCATGTAAATCGAGAACGGCAGCACCTACAGTAAAACAAAATATATATATATATTTGAATTGAGCGGAAAATTCTAAAAAGTTTTTTTTTTTTTTTTTTTTTTTTTTTTTTTTTTTTTTTTTTTTTGCATTTATTCTTCGGAAATATTTTAAAAAAAAATTCCCCCCATTTAGGGGGCTCGAGCCGACGGGGGACAGAGGGGGGACGAAGTACCCCCGTCGTCCACCGGGAGGCCGAGAGACCCGACTCCTGCAATCTTTGCGGTTTACCCTATGGTATTCCTTTAGTTAAGTAATACTAAAGTGTAAATGAAAGTAAATTATTCTTTTTTTAACTAAGGAATACCATAGGGTAAACCGCAAAGATGGCAGGAGTCGGGGTCTCTCGGCCTCCCGGTGGACGACGGGGGACTTCGTCCCCCCTTTGTCCCCCGTCGGCTCGAGCCCCCTAAATGGGGGGAAATTTTTTTTTTTTTTTTTAAAATATTTTCGACGAAAAATGCAAAGACAAAAAAAAAAAAAAAAAAAAAAAACACCTTTTATATATATATATATATATATATATATATATATATATATATATATATATATATATATATATATATATATATATATATATATATATATATATATATATATTATATTATATATATATATATATATATATATATATATATATATATATATATATATATATATATATAGAGAGAGAGAGAGAGAGAGAGAGAGAGAGAGAGAGAGAGAGAGAGAGAGAGAGAGAGAGTGTGTGTGACACAAACGCTACAAACGCGGCTTGAGTCAACATACTCGTAAAATTTTCTACTGATCACAATTTTAATATTTGCCAATAATATTTTATGTTTATGTGTAAATGTGTGCTTAAATTACGAATTTTGTTCTTTTTATTTTTTTTTAATATCGATTGCATGCATTCAAACACATTCTGTAATTCAAACGAAATGCCAACTCTCCTAGAAGGCAATGTTATAAAATCGATTATCTTTTCTAAAATATCTATATAAATAAAATTGTTACCTCAAAGCATAAAAAATATATTAAAAATATTGATATTGAAATAAAATTAAATAGTAATAACAAATAATAACAATAAAAATAATAATTACAAAATAATAATAATAATAATATAATAATAATAATAATAATAATAATAATAATAATAATAATAATAATAATAATAATAATAATAATAATAATAATAATAATAATAATAATAATAATAATAATAATAATAATAATAATAATAATATAATAATAATAATATTTATGATACTAAAATATAATTATACCCATTTTTTTCATTAAGATAATAATGATATCATAATTATAATAATAAATAAAATTTTAATAATAATAATAATATAATAATAATAATTAATAATAATAATAATAAATAATAATATATAATGATAATAATAATAATATAATAATAATAATAATAATAATAATAATAATAATGAATAATAATAATAATAATAATAATAATAATAATAATAGTAAAAACTTCTTGCTACTTGTAAGTATTGCAACCAATACGCGTAAATATATATATATATATATATATATATAATATATATATATATATATATAATATATATATATAATTATAAAATAGAAATTCAAGAATATATTATATATATATATATATATATAATATATTAGGCTCAACGCAGAACATTTCGGATCCTTTTGCTCCGGCTCGGCTCCGGCTCCGGCTCCTGACTCAAACTTCGAAGCCCTACTGGGAACCACCCCCACGCGATTTATTTATAATTATATTATCTCTTTGATTGAAGGCCAATGTATTTAGAAGACCTTTTGCACATACATTATAACTTGAAATATTTTGACTTGTCACTTTTCATTACTTGCAAAGTTGCGATTTTATTGTAACTCATTTTGTCCAATGTTTCAAACAGAAGTCATTCAAAATCTATTCTTTGCTTGTTTTAGGCATAAATTTCTGTTTCATTTCTCTCATTCTTGGATTCTTACTTCTTCTTCTTCCATCTCTCATGCTTCTTCTGATGAATTCACAAAGAAAGTCAACTCTGACTTTACTAATGTCAACTCTGACTTTACTAATGTTAACTCTGACTTTACTAATGTCAACTCTGACTTTACTAATGTCAACTCTGACTTTACTAATGTCACTCTGACTTTACTAATGTCAACTCTGACTTTACTTCTTCTTCCTTCTCTCTTCTTGCTTGATATGAAGACTTCACCAATTGTCTTAAATTGTGGCAAAACTAAACCCCTCGCTCACTTTTTTTTCCTAACTTCATTATAGACGATCTAAGTTCTATTCCTCCTTTTCCGTCCCTCCAATTTGTTCTTGCATAATATTGTTATTTTTAATTACGATATGATTTCCACTTTCTGAACTTATTTCAGAAAGTATCCTTTCTGTGTTCTCAAATCTTGGGCCTCTGAACTTACAACTGAATTATTAAACTGTTCTGTTTTCGAATTTCAAAATCTTCTTTTCTTCCATTCTCACCCGTAGAACTATTGACATATTGATTTAAATTTTGTTCTTCCTAAATTTTTCGAATTAATAGGGTTATTGCTTCATTGCCTCAGTGCTGCTCCAACTAGTTTCGGTCCATATAGGTTAGCAGCGTTTTCCAATTTAGTTAGATTAGGTTAGGTTAGGTTAGGTTAAGTTAAGTTGTTAGGTTAGGTTAGGTTAGGTTAGGTTAGGTTAGGTTAGGTTAGGTTAGGTTAGGTTAGGTTAGGTTGGTTAGGTTAAGTTAAGGTTAGGTTAGGTTAGGTTAGGTTAGGTTAGGTTAGGTTAGGTTAGGTTAGGTTAGGTTAGGTTGAGTTTCGTTAGGCATGGTAATAGTTAAAGTGAAAACTCCTCCAGTTAGGATCGATCAATATAGTCTAGCATTGCAACTATCTAACTTAGTAATTGGCAACTCCTTAGGAAAATAATTATTCGTTGAAATAGAAATCGCAAGCGGTCTTAACTACCGCGAAACAAAGAAATTCTCTTTTCTTTTTTATTTTCACCATTCTTATTACATCATTTATATTTTTTTGTAGTGAAAAAATATATATAAATTTCGTTTCTCATAAGAAAAAAATCAATTATTTACCAGTATAATTAATAATGTACCTAGTTTTAAAGGTTCAAATTTCTGATTTTCTAAGAATTTTTTACTACAGCGCCATCTGTCTAGCTTAGATCGTCATCTGCCTTTTAACTTACTTCATCATCGTCTATCTTTTTGTTTACAGTAAATCCTATTTTGTAGTTAACATCTCTATCACACTTTAAAGTTTTCAGCGCCATTTTATTTTTAAATTTCTAATAATTTATCTTTTATTGTCTTACAACGTTTTCTAATTTACTTTAATTATTATTACTACCAACAGCATTAGTATTTATATTAAGTATTACTAACACTTATAATTTGAGTATTTTTATCATTTAGTTTTACTAATAGTATCAGTATTTACCTTAATTAGTATTATTAGAAATAGTATTAGAAAAATTATTGGAATGATTCACCGAAAGGCTGAAGAGACGAGGATCAAGAGTAGCGAGAAGAGAAAGAAAACCATTTGCAGAGCTTTCCTTACGATAGCTCTACAAATGGTTTGTAGAACTTTCCTTTGTAGAACTTTCCTTTGTAGAACTTTCCTTATGAAAGCCTTACTGCCCATCAGATATAAGATTAGAAGAATTGGAATGTTTCCAATTCTTTCTATTAAAGATAGATTCCAAATTATTTGGAAAGAATGGATGTTAAGGTGATATGACGATGTGTAGAATTATGAAAGGGTCCTCTTTTGTTTTTTTTAAGCTGAATTAGCACACGTTCACAGCAGGAAGGGAAGGTCAAAGTGGAAAGAAAGGGATGAAAAGTTCCCAAGACAGGATGCAAGCTCGAAAGTACAAGTGTTTAGAACCACAGAAGTAATACCATTAAGACCACACCCCTTCTTAGTGTTAAGGTGAGAGAGAGTGAGAGAGAGAGAGAGAGAGAGAGAGAGAGAGAGAGAGAGAGAGAGAGAGAGAGATGACCTCTTTATAAGAAATTACAATATTAGTCAAGTTAGTCATAAATGAGTTATAGGTGGAGAGGGAAGTAGGAATAGCACCGGAATCGTGTAAGGCGGAATTAGTGGCAGGGGTTTGGGCGAAAAATTCAGCTTTGGTAGAAAACAAAGTTGCAATTGTGCCGTCGAAAGATAATAGAGAATGAAAAGAGGATAAAGGAATTTTTTTTTTTTTTTTTTTTTTTTTTTTTTTTTTTTTTTTTTTTTTTTTTTTTTGCAAAATAATACGAGAAAATGCGTGAAGAAAAGAACCATAAGGTTTATTGAAATTTCCACGGAGAAAATAGTCTAAAGTTGTGTTAACGGAGAACATATTTTGCGCGATTCCGAAATGAAATATAAGTTGAGTGAGATTCTGGATTTTAAAGACGACGTTAATTCCCGAAAGCAAGGTCAAAAGACAAGGAGAATGACACGAGAACAAACAGAGTTAAACTAAGATTTGTTAGATTTAGTTGAATGGAAAAAATATTTTAGGTACACCTCTTTGCCAGAGGGAATCATTTCCGACAAATATTTTGCACTCTCAGAGGTGCACCGAAACAGCAGTCATTCTATGGAAAGTAGAACAGCAAATCCTACTAGTTTGCAGCACCGAAGTGCCATAAATGTTTCTTATCAGTAGGCGGGTGTTTTTCCTGCTGAAGGTTTAAAGTGACAGAAAAGGATACAAAGATAATAAGAGAAACCTGGAGATGGAAAGAATTTAACAAAATGAGGAGAAGAATTGAAACAAAGAAAAGGTTT
>JABUQX010113583.1:20000-21643 GCA_015478945.1 Trachelipus rathkii
TTAATATTCTTAGCGTTTTTTCTTTAATATTCTTGGCGTTTCTTCTTTAATATTCTTGATGTTTCTTGTCCTTAATATTCTTGATGTTTCTTGTTCTTAATATTCTTGACGTTTCTTGTCCTTAATATTCTATATTCTTGATGTTTCTTGTCCTTAATATTCTTGATGTTTCTTTTTCTCGTGACCTTAATTGGAAAGATTACATTAATTCCGATTTTAAACAAGCTTCTAAAATGGATGTTCTAAGGTGTCTTCAGAACATGCTCACGCCTACCCAATTGCTTCATCTTTATACGAGTGTTATTCGCACCTGTATGGAGTATGCTTCACACATTTGGGGTGGTTCCACTCACACAGTTCTCCCTAAAAGTGTGGAGTCAAGGTTTTTTTTGTCTTATCAACTCTCTCTCTCTCTCTCTCTCTCTCTCTCTCTCTCTCTCTCTCTCTCTCTCTCTCTCTCTCTCTCTCCAGTCTCTTTCTTTTGGTCGAATTGTTGCGTCACTTTGTCACTTTCTTTATTTATTTTATTTTTTTTTTACAAAAAATTCACACCTCACGGGCATAACCCTATTCTAGGAGGGGGAACTTCTCTAGGTAATTGCTACCTAGGATTCGGACTAGGGATCGAACCCGGGCCCTAACCATGCGACTCTGTCGCTCTACCGGCTGAGCCACGGTATGCTATCCCAATTACAACTGACACTGCTCTCCTGAATTCTCCGGTCGCATACTCCCTCCATTGAGAAAGGTTCGTGTGACACGCATTACAACACAATCTAATCCTTCCTCTGTCCAACTCTCCTACCCCAGACTGAACAGCTATGCTCAATCTTACATGCAATGTTAAAGCCTGGAACACCCTTCCTTTATCTATTTTCCCAATAATTTTCCCGAGTCATGTCGGCCTTTGGACTGGATCCAGGTTGGGAATTTACCTTAAAATGGTTTAATTTGGTAGGTTTCTGGCCCTTGTCCACCAGAGGAGACATTATATATATATATATATATATATATATATATATATAGTATAATTATATATATATATATATATATATATATATATATATATATATATATATATATATATATATATATATATATATATATATATGTCTAGTATTTTGTTTCACGGAAAAGGTATATTAATTAAAAGTTTGTATTTTTCTTACTTTTAAAAGGTTTTTTTTTAACAAATAAGCATAAAGATAAAGTTGCCTGTCGCTTCAAACGTCTGTAATACGAAGAAGCTAATTAAAGAAATATTAAAATTTAAATATGTTAACTAACGTAACTCAACATGTAAACCTTACTTTAACGTACCATAACCTCACTTAATGTAATTTATTTTTATATTTATAATTTATTTCCACTTTGCAATGTTAAAAAAACGATCTGGTACTCAAGAGCGCTTTTGTACCTTTTGTTTCTATAATTTAACAAAGAAAAAGTAAAATGCCAAATTTTTACCTCTTTTTCCAACGAAATAAGAAAAAAGATCCTACTGAATGTCCATATATATATATATATATATATATATATATATATATATATATATATATATATATATGAAGGGCGCACGAAACGCGAAAGCGTTTCACGATAAATGAAACGATAAACACCCAAATTGATCCAGCGCTATACCG
>JABUQX010113584.1:0-20000 GCA_015478945.1 Trachelipus rathkii
CATCAGGAGTGGTCTGACTCTCCTACAAAAATTCATAACTATAAGCGAAATTAGCGCAGTATGAACATAGACAGTACGCTAGGCTTAAAAGTGAGGGAAATTAAATTGAGTAGGAACACCAGAAGTGGAAGATGAATTCCATACAGATACAGAGGTGGCAGAGAAAGAAGGAGCACCTGGGCATGCGAACTATGTCGTGGAGTTATCTAAATCTAACACAAAACTTCATGTGCTTGACGACCTACTACAGCACTCCTTGTGCTTACGAGGGTGTCGATAAAAAGTGGTGGTTCGCGAGTTGTGAAGTCCTCGAGCACTATTGCCGCTCGGTACCTATATAAAAGTAAGATAAAGCACCATATTTTCGCTGGTCCGTACTAAAGATAGAGGGTCACAAAAGTGAACTAAGAAAATACAAAGGACAGTTATATAAGTCTTTTTGCCCTATTGACTCATATACCCTATTCTCAATAAAGACCTGGTGAAATCTGAGCCTTTCCCGAGATACTGAGAGCAGTACTCTTCGGCGCACAATGGGAGGATGATCTTGTTATGCTGGAGTAAACTCTGAGATAAGAGGTAACAAGTCTCTAGCACGTCCTAGTCCGAACTCCAGTTTTTTTGGATGCGCCGCCTATGTTAATCCGTTGTATGATGTGAGGTTCCAAAAAACATATTTTTTTTATATGATGAATTATATTGTCCAACAGGACGAGAAGAGAGAACTCGCGAAAGAGTATAGAGGAAAAGTTAGGTGTCTCAGAAAAGCCGAGATTTTGGTGCTAGAAGTTGGGGTTTTTAAAGAATTACTTTCAAGAAGTTGAGGGTCGAATAACCCCACCGGAAATTTCAATCTCAATATCAGCTGAGAATGAATCATGGAAGAGTAATTAAAGACGAGATGGCAATTCTATGATAGTTATAGAAGGGGATGCAGAATATGAAACTCCTGATGAGTTGAACGGTGAATGAAAGGGTTCGGTCGAGTATCAGACATACTGCCTGAATACGATTGAGATGCTAGGTGATTATGGTGAGTTAATTGTGCATGGTGAGAAGTTCATTATATGAACATAACAGGCAATAAATTATGTGAGAAATACAGAACCCCTAGGAGGAAACACCAACTATTGACAGAAAATAAGAGAAGTGCGCTCCCATTCAACAACAAGTCCGATATTGAGCGATTTTGTAAAAGAAAGCTCTAGACAATACGCGTTCGTATTAGTCAAAGAGAAAGAAGGAAACCAAAAGGATTGAGGAGTTTTTAGAGCAGTTGACGCGTGCGATACCCATCAAAATGCCTTTGTATATGTCAAGCACCACCTACGCAAGATCTCCCCGATAGTTCCTAAACGGAAAAACTATACAAATCTGTATTAAATTAGAAAGTAATAATGCCTAAGAGACTTAGGGCGGCCGAAGGCCGTCTGGCGATCGGAATTAGAAGAAGGGAATGAGATTCCAGATGATCTAAGAAGTGAGAGTTGAGAAGAGTTTCAAAGATCTTAGATAAGAAACAAGTATGAGCTATAGGAGCGATAGTTAGAGGATTCAAGAAAAGCGAGCTTCCTTTTTTCGGAATAAGGTTGGACATGTATATGCGCGCTTCTAACATTGAGGGAAAGTGCTAGTATTGAGGCATATGCAGAATATATAGTTGAGGAGGGCGGGAGTCAGGTACGTGAGGAAGCAAATCCCTCAAAACTCGTAGGGAGGAAATGCCCAATTCACGGCCAACCCGCCTTCCAACGTCAGAGATTATTCAGAGAGACCCACTGACATACTCGATCATAATGTAATCAGCAGAAGTAATAGGCATAGACACCTGATGAGGATGAAGGAAGGAGGAAAAGGTAAATGCCATATATCGTACAGGTTGAGTTAGAGTATATAGGAGGCGCAAAGAGATTGACGTCTTTCAGTTGGAGTATTAGCAATAAACCATCAGATCGAATAATAGGAGAAGAAAAGAATAGATTTTACAGAAAGTTGTTCTAGAAGATGTTATTTGGCAAGAGGCCAGAAAGATTTTCAGTAGGAGAAGGAGAACCGAGGAGGTCAGCGCACTTTCGTATTAATGAAAGTCCGCTTTCGCTCTTCGAAGAAGTACCACTGCAAACGATTTCTAATACTAAATGAAAAGTTAGGAGAGTGATTGGAGAATGAGTAATTTTTCCACATCCGATACCATTGTCTTACGTAGCCTGAAAATGGCCCAGGAACAATCAGCGATCAAACTATGGATTTTGAAGAGGTAATAAAGATTTAGATCGAAGAAAGAAATAGAATCTAGCTCATCCCATCAATGATATACATACTACGCACTTACTGTCAGAAGCTGAAGCGTCAATTCAGAAGATCAAAGCAATCACTCCAATTATAGTTAAGCATAAAGAAGCAACTGCATGCCCCGCCGAATCAAAGTGCCATAAAAGACCTCATTGGGCAGGATGGAGCGTTGAGAGTAAAGTTTAAATATTAAGAGACTATAAAGGTTTGAGTCAGATTTCGGATTAGAGCGAAGGTGGCTTTTATTTATAGAGGAAGGACTGTGGGGAACAATAGGTGAGTTGTTCAAGATTTGTATGGGGACGATCCTTATGTGTGTAGGTTATCTTTAATTAGTTCGCATTACCAGAATTCGTAATGAGAAATACTGAATGAATTCGCTTCCTCCCCACCTAAATCAGTATGAAAGGAACCCATCCATTCAGTTTTGTGCACATTGAAATCCCCTAAATAGAGGACCTCAGATATATTTGGATGAGAAGATATGACAGTTTCATGAGAAAGTAGTAAATATAAATCAAAAAAGGCAGAAAAATACTGAATTATGTTAGTGAGAACAGCATAGCAGAAATACAAGAATTATTGTAAGTAAGAAGGAAAAAAGATTTTAAGCACACAGAACATCGAAGTTAGGAAATTCGGAGATTTCTCTGAGACGTATATTTTTGTATTATTTATCTTATATGCAACATACTTCTACCTATCAGACAGGATAATTATAAAATAAGAGTTATAGTTGGATTATATTAAACGAGTATAGAGGATGGAATTCCTTAGTCCATCTGGTCTACCGACAAGAGCAATAAAAATTTAGGGTTAAGAGTGTAGAGAAGGTGGTATTCCCACGGAATGCAGAGTTAGAGTGCAAGGCCTATCTGAATGTTGGTAATAGTCAATAGAAAGCACGCGGCCTGTGCAATCTGCTCTCATAAACGCCACCACAATTATAAGGAAAAAAAAAGACACGGAAACAAACAGACAAAAACCGAAGGAGAAATGAGGAAAAAATTATTCCTATGCCTAAACCTAAATTTAAAACCCGAAATTTTAAAACGCTAAAACCCTATTTACAGTAAATATCTAAATATGAATAATCCAGAAAGTTTGAAAACACTCGCGCACTCAACACACATCACGAAAATGTGCGTACAAAAAGAAAAAAAATAACTATATATCAGCTAAAAAAGTGGAAGCTAAATCTGTAAAAATATAATAATAGCTATCAAAATAGGTAAATGTTACACTAAAACCCAAGTTGGAGAAACGCTAAAAATCCTAAGTTAAAAAGAAGTTGAGGAAAAAAACAAAAAATAACCTATGTACTACTATATAATCGAAACTACGTTTATTAATTGAATCTAAAAGTTTCCTCATAATTTTTCATCCAAAAAGTAAGAAGTATCGGCCAAGTATCGGCCATATTAACCAATACCGATACCCAGAAAAATGGCCGATACTGCCGATACCGATACCGATACTATCGGTACATCCTAATATATATATTTATATATATAATATATATAATATATATATTATAATATATATATATATATATATATATATATATATATATATATTAAATAATATATATATATATATATATATATATATATATATATATATATATAATATATATATATATATTATATATATATATAATATATATATATATATATATATATATATATATATTATATATATTATATAATAGTACCTATATATATTATATATATATATATATATATACTATAGTTAATATATTGTATATATAATATAATAATACTTATATATATATTATATATATATAGTATAGTATATATATATAATATATCAGAGGTGGGCACACGGCCGCTCATTTAAGGGTAGTCCGCTAGCGCACCCTCCGTACCTCGAGAAACGTAGTCCTACGCGCTCCTCCGCACTTATTGCAGACCAGTGCAACCGTCGCATCGCAAAGTCCGATACGTCCGCACTGTCTTCACTAAATAGATGTGCGACTTCACAAAAGGTTTAATATTAAAATACTAAATAGTATTATTATATATCTAAAAAATTATTTACAATATTATAATGAAAAATTGAATGAATAATTTACAATAAATCTCAAGATTTTCCCTTTTCCTCCTCAAATGTCCTTCTTCAAGGATCAAGAGATAATCAGTTACCTTTGAAAAGATTAGTTGCTCAAATTAAAGCCGGTAGCCTCGCCATCTTTGCCCTCAAAATATTCCCACCAATACTAAAATATTCGCGTCTACAGGCAGCAGAACTAGGGGAAGAGGTGTATTAATATTTCTATGAAAAAGTTCAACAAAGTTCTGCCGAATGCTGAAAGGGAAAGATTACCCTGGTGAGAGGAGTGTTGGTGTTAGTTCGCTTCCAGCAGTCCATTGCTAATTTTAAGGTCCTCACCTAAATCATTCTGCTCCCTTCTGAAGACCTCACTTTTGACCAACCTGTCCTACACCATAAGAAGGTCATTTCGGTCCAAGACTGATTATTAGAACCCATGGAATATCTCTATATCTGTCTATATGTATAGTCGATGCTAATGCTACGTACAGCTATATATATATATATAGTATAATATAATATATTAGTATATTATAATATATATATATATATATATATATATATATATATTAGATATATATAGCATATATATATATATATATAAGTACGTATATATATCGAGAGGTGGGCACCCCGATCATTTAGGGGTAGTCCGCTAGCGCACCTCCGACCACTCGAGAAAAGACGTCAGTGCGCCGCTAGCCGCTCATGCGTGCACTTGTAATTCAGACCATCAAACTCTCGCTAAATCGCAAGTCCGCACGTCCGCACGTCTCCCACTAATAATGTGCGAGAATTCACAAGCATTTTTAATATTAAATACTAAACAGTATATATCCATATATCCTTACAAAAAGTTTATTTATAATATTAAATGAAAATGCAAAATTGAATGAATATTTACAAAATCTCAAGATTTTCCACCTCCTCCTCAATGTCGTCTTTAAAGGACAAGAGATCCATATTACCGGTCTTTCATAGAAAGTTTAGCTGCTCAAATAGGTAAAAGCAGTGAAGGCTTGACCTTCTTTGCCCTCAAAATTATTCCCAACCATAGTACTTGAAATATATTCGCCTCTACCAGCAGCAGACTAGGATAAGGTTATTATACTTTTATGAACAAGTTCAACCGAAAATCTCTGGCCTATGCTGAACGGGAAAGCATGTCCTTCGGTGAGAGGAGTATCTGGTGTTAAGTGTCGCTTCGCAGCACGCTCATTGCTAATTTAAAGTCCTACCTAAATCATTCTTGCCTCCCTTCTGAAATTTTTGACCACCCTGTCCCACCATAGAGGTCTTAATTTCGTCACAAGACTTTAGTAAGAATCCATGAAAGTCCTGCGACACTTGGCCTGTAGAGTCGAGTTATCAGTGCTACGGTTATTCAGCTCGTAGCTATATAGTATATATATATATATATATATATATATAACTATAATATATATGTATATATAGACAATTATATATTAAATATAATATAATATATATATAGTAATATATATATATAACTATATATATATTTATGAATACTAATAGTTAATCCAGTTCTGTGTAAAATCCCAAATTATATATGTATAAGTATATATAAGTATATATATATATATATATAGTGTGGTTATATTATATATATAATATATATATATATATAGAGTATATAGGTATATGTATTTATATATATAAATATATATTAGTATATAGTATATTATATTATATATATACTAATTATATATATATATATTAGGTTATATTATATATATATATATATATATATATATATTATTAATATATATATATATAGTATATGATATAAATATTTACTATGTTTATTGATATATATAATATATATCATATATATATATTAATCCAGTTTCTGTGTAATCCCAATATACTAATATATTATACTATATATATATATATATATATATATATTACGTATATAGTATATATATATAATATATATTATATATATAGTAATAGTATAATATATAAATATATTTGGGTTTTAAACAGAATTGATTTAGATATTGCTTAGTTATTATAGTAATAATAATAAAATTAATTAAAGTTATAGATGAGGTAATAGCCATTCAGTCCTATAAAATGCAATTTAATGTTATTTATTATATATGGTACCTTTAAGGAGGTTAAGATTATTTTTGGAAGTTTAATTATTAAAAAACAATGTCTTAGACTAAAAGTATAAATAGTTATAAACTTAAAATAAAAATTAATATTTCTTATTATAACCAATAACAATTCTTATATAAGTAAACTATATTTTTCATTTTTAAGAAAGGTGCGGAACAAAAGAGCGGAAACTTTTTTTGTTCCGCACGTGCAAGTCCGCAAATTTCCCTGACAACTCCGCACCTCCGCTAGTCCGCACCTATTCTGGTAGTCCCTGGCGCTCGGAGCGGAACTATCGGACTAGCGACTAAAGAAGCGGAAGTTGCCCCCACCTGCTGTATATAATATATACTATATATATAATAATATATATATATAATATATATATTAATATAATATTATATAATAATATTATATATTATAATATATAGTAATATTATATATATTATATCATATATATATAGTAGTATAATATAGTATATATAATATTAATAGATTGTGGCTAAAACTCAAAATATATTATATATATATTATAATATATTATGATAATTATATATTATATATATATATAATATATATTATATATATATAAATATATATAAATATAATATATATATAATAGTATATATATATATATATAGCGATATTATATATATATTATATAATATAGTATCATATATATATAGATATATATTACTATATATATAATATATATATATATATATATATATAAGTATATATAAGTATATATATATATAATATATAATCTAGTTATATATATATGATATAATATATATCAATAATAATATATAATAATATATAGTATTATAGATATATATATATTATATAATATATATATAGTATACTCATAAGTAATATATATATATATATATAATATTAATATAATATATATATGATATATCTATATAGTTATAGTATAAGTATATATAAATATACTATATATATATATATATAGAGTATAGGTTATATATGATATATATATATAAATATATATATATAATATATATATATATAGTATAATATATATATATATATATGTATATTATATACGTATATATATATATAGTATCAAGATATATATAATATATATAATATATATATATAATTATAATTATATATGTATATATATATTAATATATTATATATTATATATATATATGATATAACTATATATATATATATTATTATATTTTACAGTTGTCACCACCACTGACACGGGCACAACGCCCTATTTCAAGAGAAGGTGTTGCAAGGCGCCAGAAAGTACGAACAACTAAAGCAATTAACCAGATGAGCACAAAGACGCAGGCTTTGAGATTCGGGAGATTAAATTCAGCAGGAACACAGAAGATGGAAAGAGAATTCCATCAGAACAGAAGTTTCTGGAAAGAAGGAAAGCACCGCAGCGACTAGCCTGGGTTGCCCAATATCCCCAACACAAAATCTCAAGCGCAGGCGAGTAACAGCACCCTTGTGCTAACGAGGACGTCGTAACGGTGGAGTACGCGAAGTTGACAAGTTCCCTCGGAGCACCTGCGCTGCGGTACCTATTAGAAAAGAGATAAAGCACCAAATACGCCGCAAAGATAGAGGTCAAGTGAAGTGGAAAGTAACGGAACAGTTTTATAAGTCTTTTGCCTTTGACTCGACCCTGTCCAAAAGCCGGGTGAAAACCAGACCCCCCCCAGATATGAGAAGCAGTACTCCATACAAGGGCGGATGGGCCCTTGAGTAGCTGGAGCAACTGAGAAGAGGCAAAAAAAGTCTCGCGCTAAACAGAACTCCCAGTTTCTTTGAGGCGCCCTAGCAACCGTTGTGATGTGAGGTTTCCAAGACATTTTTTGTTTATCTTAAGACCAAGGATGTTTATATTGTCAACAGGAGAGACAGGAGAACCGCGAAAGAGATAGGAAAGTTGGAAGGTGGTTTTAGAGAGGGAGATTTGTAGAAGTTGAGTTTTTTAAAGAATTAAATTTCAACAAGGTTGAAGACGACCCACCGGAAATCCTATCCAGACCAGCGAGAATAGAATCGAAAGATTAAGACGAGAGGCAATTCTAGAATAAAAAGAAGAGGGAAGCAGAATTGAAATGAGTTGAAGAATGAAGGGTCGAGTCCACTGCATATGAGTGGATAGTTAGATTGTGCAGGTGAAAGATCATTAATGAAAAGTAGAGAATAAAGTGGAGATAAGACAGAACCCTGAGGATCACCACAATTAAACAGAAAAAGAGAAGAAGTCGCCCGTCAACAACAGCCGACATTGATCGATTTGAAGAAGAAAACTAGACATAAGTAAGCAAAGTGAAGGAAGGAAAACCCAAAGGAAGGGAGCTTGAGAGCAGGACGCGTGCCATACCCGGTCAATGCTTTGGATATGTCCAAGCGTCCACGCAAGTCTCCCGATAGTTCCTAAGGGCGGAAAACCAATAAATAGTAAGATAGGAAAGTATATCCCCAGTAGACACGTCGAAAGCGCCGAAAGCATACTGGCGATTCGGAAAAAGAAGTGAATGAGATTCCAGATGGACTAAGAAATGAGAGTTGAGAATGGTTTCAAAGATCCTAGATAGAATACAAGTGAGAGCTATAGTGCGATAGTTAAAAGGATCAGAGCGGCTACTTTTCGGAATCGTTGGACATGTGCGTGCTTTCAACACGAGGAAATTGTTAGTATTGAGACATAGAGAATTACGTGAACGAGGGAGTGGGGTCAGCTCAAAGGACACCTCCCTCAAAACTCGGGAAGGAATGCCACATCCGGGCCACCAGCCTTCCTAACGTTCGTAGATTTCAGGAGCCCATGCACTCGATCGAAGTAATCACAGCAAAGGCATAGGACACCTGAGAGAGAAGGAGGAGGATGAGGAATGCTAGAAAGCGTCCAGGGTTGAGTTAGAGGAAATGGAAGGCGAAGAGATGGCCTTTTCAGTTGGAGAAATTAAGCAACAGAACCATCAGAGCGAATAAGAGGAAGAAAGAACAGATTTACAAGAAGTTGTTAGAGATGTTTTCGGCAAGAAGCCAGAAAAGATTTGTCAAGTAGGAGAACTAAGGAGGTTAGCGCACTTTCGTTGATGAAAGTCGCTTTGCTCGTCGAGAGTATCCCTGGCGAGACGATTTCTAGCAGAAAAGAATTAGCAAGTGCTAGGAGAAAGCCGAGAATTTTCCACTCCCGATACGCACTGTCTCTAGCCTGAATGGCCAGAGACAAGCACGATCGAACCATGGATTAATGAGAGAGGAAAGATTTAGTCGAGAAAGGAATGAACCTGCTCATCCCATCACGATTACAGCTCCCTCCTTATCTGCAGAAGTCGAAGCGTCAACAGAGACAAAGCAGTCATTCAAATTATAATTAGCGTAGAAGCAACGCAAGGCCCCCCAATCGGGCGCCCGATCAAGTGCCAGAAAAAAACGAGTAGGGCGGATGTAGCTGTTGGAGAGAAAGATTAAATTAAGAGATATATAGGTTGTGGTCCAGATTTAACCGATAGGAGCAAAAGTGGTGTATTAGGAGCGAAGAGAAGGACTAGTGGTGATAACATAGGTCAAGTGTGTTCAAAAATTGGTTAGGGCGATCCGGAATGTGTGTGGGTTCTTTAAATAGTTGCTCCAGATCGTTGAGAATACTGAATGATTCGGCTCCTCCCCACTAAATATATATATATATAATATATAAATATAATATATAATATATTATATATAATATATAGTATATATAACATATATAATATATATATAATATATATATATATATTAAATATATTTATATATATAATATATATATATATATATATTATATATATATATTATATAATATTATATATATAGTTAAGTATATATATATATATATATATAATATAATATAATATTATATATATATATATAGTATAATATTAATATATATAAAAATATAATTAAATATATATATATATTAGTATATATATATATATATATTATATATATAGTATATATATATATATATATATAATATATATATATAATATAATTATATAATATAATTAATATATTATATACATATATATATATTTATAATATATATATTATATATTAGTATATATAATTATATATATATATATATATATATATTATATATATATATATATGAGTATATATAAATATATATATATATATATATATATATTTGGGTTTCAAGCGGAATTGGTTTAGATATTACTTAGTTATTATAATAATAATATATTAATTAAAGTTATAGATGAGGTAATAGCCATTCAGTCTATAAAGTCAATTTAAATGTTATTTATTATATATGGTACCATAAGGAGGTTGAGATTGGTTTTGGAAGTTTAATTATTAATAAAAACAATAATCTTTAGACTAAAAGTATAATGTTATAAACTTAAAATTAAAATTATATTATTATTATAAATTACCGAATAATTCTTAAATAGAGTAAACTATACTTTATTTTTCGAATAGGTGCGGACTTGCACGCTGCGGCAAACTTTTTATGATCCGCAGCAAGCCGCTAATTCCGGAACGTTCCGCACCTCCGCTAGTCCGCACCTATTCTGGTAGTCCGCTCGGAGCGGACTAAGCGGACTAGCGGACTAGCGGACTAAAGAGCGGAAGTGCCCACCCTCTGATATATATATATTATATATATATATGATATATAATATATTATTATAATAATATATATATATAGTATACTATTATAATTATTATATATATATATTATATATATATATATATATATATATATATATATATATATATATATATATATATATATATATATAAGTGATGCAGTCATAGGAAGCTATGAAGCTTAGTCTACACAATAATTTTCTAATATTATATTTTATTAACAATGAACTGATATATAGTAAAATTCTTACCGCTAGCATTTTATTTTTTTTATCATATTTAAATAGTGAATTTTATAGTGATTGCCGAGTCCGGAACTCGGACTCGTGACTCGGCCAGTTTTTGCGGACTGTAACTGTGTCAAATTTGCCAAATTTCATGGTCGAGTCTAGGAAAAATTGATAAATATGCCTAAATTCATTTTGCAACTTTTTTTCTTCCAATTCTGCATACTTGTTTAAATTTAAGGCTCAGAGGACTGAAGATTGCAACGGCATGTGTAACTAACTTGACTGGTGCAACATTAACATTCTAATACAAATAAATACAGGTTATATTATAAAAGAACATCAAATGAATTAACTTTTCTATAAAAAATCAAAATGTAAAGATTCAGAAAAGGTTGGAGCAAGAATATTTTATAAATTAAAATTCAAGGAATAATAAAAACAAATTTTCTGTAATACTTCTCTGATTGCCAAAAATAGGGCATCCAAAAAATATTTAGATTGATTAAGTTTTGTTGAAGAATTAAAGCATTTGATTGGAATTTTCTCGAAAAGCTGAATCATTGCTAGCAAAGATCAATCTAATTCAATTTTGTCCTATTCTACCCTGTTCATATATGCTAGACTTAAATCAGGGACTAAGGCCTAACAACTGACAAAATTCGAATTCTCTTGACGCAAGTTTCAATTCTTTATTATTAATATATTAATTTCAATGTTTGAAAACTTTAAAGTAGCAGGTTTACATGAAAGAAGAATCCTTTGCTGCAGCATCTATTTCATCATGCAGTGTTATTTTCACATATTCTGGAATTCAAATTAAATAAATTTATCTAATACTCTGAGTAGAAAAGGGTGCACAACTGGCAATCAAACTGAAATCCGGAAGTTGCAACCGGAAGTTCCAAATGTTGCAAAGCAACATTTTGCAACATCCGGTTTTCAAGCTTGACGTCAAAGTTAGAGTTTTTAAGGTCGGTTAGACCGAATTTAAGGTCTGGAAGACCGGTTTCGGAGGTTTTTAACCTGAACTCAGAGGTTTAGCCTCCCAAAAGGGGAGGGGCTTTTTTGTTCCTAGAAGGATTGAAATGATCGGGAGATCATTTTTGATGGTTCCAATCGATTTACCGATGTTTTGTACCCCCAAATCGATGTTTAAATCGTCTTTCTAAGTGCTCTGGTTGACTTATTACATTGAAAAATATAATCGATAGAAAATCACCACTATTGTTTAAAATTCAGTCGTTATATCGTTGTAGTAATGTGCCAACTTCGTCGATAAAATTTTGTTTGTATATATCTTTCCAAATAAGAGAGTACGAATCGAAGATTCGTACTCGTACACATGCTTCGGCCTGAGGCCTTACCGCTTACACCCCTTCGGGGTGATCCCCCTCGCAGGATTCACACCCTTTCAAGGGGTGCATACCCCTGGGATTTCTCTTGGAAGGTAATGTATTGCTTTAGATACTCTTGGTTAATGTAAACTGGTTATGGTACGTTATGTTAAATATTACTATGAAAATGTGAAAATGATGAGTTTTTGTAAGATATTACTGTGTTAACTGACGATGATGTGTTAGAAACGTGAGTCTAGGTTAAGTTTTTGTTGAGTAATGTTAGGTTTGCCCTAGAATTTTGCTAATGTCTACGATTATTCATAGGTCAAATGATGTTATACTCGAAACGTGTGACACTTTGATGAAGATAGTGTCAATTCATAGTTCAAGATGTTGGTATCTTTGATAGATTGGTCACTTTGTTAAGGGATTTTGTTAGATAATACGGCTTTACCTGTTGCTGATATGCACGAAAAGTGGGAACATATCCGAGTATTGTATGAACTGTTTAGCTACTTTTACTTTGATAAGTAGGGAAATTTTCAGGATGTTTAGCTGATTATTCATACGCGAGGTATGTTAGTTTGCATTTGTACATTAATATTCTTAGTTACGGTTATGATATGTTGCTTTATTGATTGCTGGAACTTTGTTGGTTTAATGCCATATATTCAGTAGGTCAGTTATATAGAACTTATTTTTATGTTAATGGTTTATTCCAAAAAGGGGGGGTGGTGTGGTTGATACTCGAAATATGAACTGCATAAATAGTTCAATAGATCACAGGCGGGTGGGATGGGTAGGGGACTGCAGGGATGGTGGTTTTGAATTTACTGATTTACTGATTTACTGCTTTAAAATAGTAACTATTCACGGTTTACTGTGTATTTTATTCAAAGAACTTATTTTTATGTTATTCAGGATAAAATTTTGTTTTTTTTTTGTTATGTTTTTTTTTAACTTTGTTATGTTGCAATTATTCGCTGGGGATTATGAATATTTAGACGAGGTATGATGATTTTTTGTTAAATTTTACTATGTGATGTAAAACATTTGTTACGTTAGCATTATATTCTTTGTCAGTATGATGATTGGACAGGTTTATGCTAAACTTTTGTTAATATCTACGATGTTAATAGTAAATTAGCATTGATATGTTAGAGATATTTGCTTGAAAAGTGTGAATAGGTTACGTTTTGTACGATGTGGTTGGTACTTTAACTGCTGTTAAAGTGCGGAAGTTTGTTATGTTAGTGTTTATCGTAACTAAGGTGTGTTTGGTTTGTCCGTTGTAATCATATTTTAGTTCAGGTTATGTTATGTTAGCTTTATTAATGTGAAAACTTTGTTTACGTTTAGCATATTTTCGCTGCTCTGTATGATAATTAACAAGTTATGATAAATTCTTGTTAAATATTACTGGGTCAATGTTAAATTAACGTTAATATGTTAGAGATATGTTGGTAAAAGTATGAATAGGTTACGATTTTGTATGCTATGTTAGTTACTTACAGGTGTTAAGTGTGGAACTTTGTTTATGTTAACAGTTTATTCGTGCTTAAGTTTGTGTTAGATTCGTCGTTTGTAACATTATTTCCTTAGTTACTGGTAATGCTATGTTGCTTTATTATGTGAAACAATGTTACATTAGCATATATTGTTGGTTAGTATCTAAAGAACTTATCTTTGTACTATGTTTTTGTTGTTGTTGCTGTTGTTGTCGAACGAGAATATATACCCTTTTGAACTGATATGGTTCATTCGTTCGTCGTATTCTTGTTTACTTTCCTTCTGATTGGTTGAAAAAAAGAATCTCATTACATTTAAGTGATGTATGTTTATACACTATTTTATTCAGTAGGATAGTTTTTTTTCGCAGTGTTGTATACGATGAATCTCCGCTCATCTCTACGCCTTGGTTTGTTGATATCTTCGCTAGTGCTATCGTTATTTCCCACGATGTGTATTTATAATTTAATCGTAAACCGAATGGCGACTGCTATATTGCTTGTATTCGCTGCCTAGAGGGTCAAATACTAATAAGGTTTGCATCACTTTTATGCAATGGTTTAAAGCATAAAATCATTTTTCATGTTTAGAGTTGGTATTTTTCTGAAAGAGGCGGAGTCTAAAAAGAGATAAGCCTAAAAACTTTACTTTTATTCATCTTACTGCATTAGGTTATTAGATGTAGGTATGGTTATATACATTTTTTTGATATGTTACTGTTCAATGTAAGCATTAACGTTAATATGTTTAGAGATATGCTTGGAAAAAGTATAGATAGGTTTACGTTTTTGTATGTAAAGTTAGTTAATTTACTGGTGGGTTAAGCGTGGAACTTTGTTTAATGTCAACAGTTTTATTAGGCGCGGTTAAGTTTGTGTTAGGTTTTGTCGTTGTACATTATTTTCTAGTTCATCATGAAATGCTATGTTAGCTTAATTAATGTGAAAACATTGTTATGTTAGCATATATTCGCTTGTTAGTATATAAAGAACTCAGTGGAACTTTGTTAATGTTAACAGTTTATTCGTGTGTAAGTTGTGTTACGGTTTGTCTTTGTACATTATTTTTCTTAGTTTAGGTTACGCTTTGTAAGTTTTATTGATGTGGAAACTTTATTAAGTTAGAGTATATTCGTTGATGTATGATAATTAACCAATTTTGTGATAAATTTTAGTTAATTATTACCGTGTTAGTGTAAAATTAACATTGATATGTTTAGAGATATGCTTGAAAAAGTAAGATTAGGTTTCGTTTTGCATCCATGTTAGTTGGTTTACTGGTGTTAAGTGTGGAACTTTGTTAATGTTTACAGTTTATTTGTGTGTAGTTGTGATTAGGTTTGTTTTGTACATTATTTTTCTTAGTTCATGTTTACGCTATGTTAGTTTTATTGATGTGGGAAACTTTATTATGTTAGAGTATATTTGTTGATCAGTATGAATATCGGACAAAGGTTATGATACATTTTTAGTTAAATGTTACTGTGTCAGTGTAAAGTTAACGTTTATATGTTAGAGTTATGCTTGAAAAAGTGAGATTAGGTTACGTTTTGGCACACCATGTTAGTTGCTTTACTGGTATTGAGTGTGGAAGCTGTTGTTAATGTAAAGTTTTATTCGTTTTAAAGGTGTGAAAGGTTGTCTTTGTCTTATTTTCTTAGTTCATGTAACGATATGTTAGCTTTATTGATGTGGAAACTTTTTTACGTTTAGCATACTTCCGCTGCTCTGTATGATAATTAACCAATTTTGTGATAAATTTTAAGTTAATATTACCATGTTAGTGTTAAATTAACGTCTGTTATGTTAGAGAATATGCTTGCAAAGTAAGAATAGGTTCGTATTGCATGCTATGTTAGTTACTTTACTGGTGTTAAGTGCGGTTACTTTGTTTAATGTTGATCGCTTATTCCTGATTAAGATTGTGTAGGTTTTGTTGTTGTACATTATTTTTTGTTCAGTTGATGCTATGTTAGCTTTATTAATGTTGAAACTGTTGTTACGTTAAGTATACTGCATTGGTCTTGTATGACAATACACGGTTATGGTTAATTTTTTGTTAATTTGCAGTCTTAATGGTAAAAAAACAGCGATATGTTAGAAAAGTGTAAGTAGGTTACGTTTCTTTGTTATGCTATATTAGTTTACTTTACTGATGCTAAGTGTGGAACTTTGTTAACGTTAACAGTTTATTCCTTTTAAGATGTGCTAAGTTTGTCGTTGTGGGTTATATTCATAGTTCAGATGATACTAAGTAAGCCTTTATTAATGTGAACTTTGTTACGTTAGAGTATACTCATTGGTCTGTATGATAATTACACACGGTTAATGGTAAAATTTTTGTTAATATTACAGTTTAATGTAAATAACAGGCGATATGTTTTAAGAAAAGTGTAAGTAGGTTACGTCTTGTATGCTATATTAGTTACTTTACTGATGCTAAGTGTGGAACTTTGTTTTTAACGTTAACAGTTTATTCTGTTTAAGTGTGCATAAGTTTGTACATTATTTTCTTAATTCAGATGATACTAAGTAAGCTTTAATAATGTGAAAACTTTGTTTACGTCAACATATATTGATTGATCTTTTGTATAAAGAACTTGAATTTTTTATGTTATGTTTATCAAAAAAATGGATACTCAAAATGTGAATTGAATCATAGATCAATAGATCATGGTTAAGGATGGACAGGTGGGTGGGTGGATGGTGGTTTGATTTAACTGATTATGATTTAGGGTAATGTAAAACGTACAATTTAGTAGAAATTTGACGCTTAATCATATAGATCAATATAATCCAGATGGTCAGGAGGGAGGTTGGATAGTGGTTTGATTTAGTGGTTTACTGCTTTGGGGTATGTAAAACGTTACAATTTTGTAAAAAATATGACCTTAATCATTAGATCAGATCACAGATGGTCAGAAGGGAGGTTGGATAGTGGTTTTTGATTTAGTGATTTACTGATTAAGGTTATGTAAAACGTTACAATTTTAGTAAAATTTGACTTAATCATAATCATAGACAGATGGTCAGGAAGGAGGTTGGATAGTGGTTTGATTTAGTGATTTACTGCTTAGGGTATGTTAAAACGTTACAATTTTTAGTAAAAATTTGACCTAATCAATAGATCAATAGATCACAGATGGTCAGGAGGAAGGTTGGATTGGTTTGATTTTGTGATTTACTGCTTTAGGGTATGTAAAAAAACGTAAATTTTTCTAAGTTATAAACATAAAAAGTGCAAATAAATTTATTTATTATTTATTTGTATTATTTTTTATTTATTTATATTTTATTTTATGGTTTAAACAACATCTTTTCGAAATCTACAGATCCAATAACATATATAAAGCCAGCCAATATTGGATATTACACAAAAATTTAATACTCAAGCACCGCACCGGTGCAAGCTTTTCACTCTACTCCTCTGGTCAGACTCCTTCTCATTCTTCCCCTCCATTATTCATCTTCAATCTTCTTCATCTCCTCCTTCGACGGCTCTGTTTTGTCACTCTGTTTGCTCTTTTTTCAGTCGGACCCCCTAATGGGGGGTCTTAGACACCCTATACGGACTTATAACGCATCATATCGAGTTCTACGACCTCAATAAACCTTCTAAGGACCAAGATTGTTGTTATAATACGATGTTTATTAACTTCGGCACGCCGCACGGTTCAGCAAACCGGTGCCGGAGCAACTTGAATTCTTCTCAGCTCCTTCTCTTGCTCATTCTTTTCCTTCTTCTTCTCCTTCCTCCTTCTTCTTATTCTTCTTCTTCTTCTTCTTTCTTCTCTGTTTTTGCATTCCATGCATTTCTATCTTTTTTTCAATGGGAACGCCCTCCGGTGGGTCTTGAACTCCGAGTCCGAATCAACTCGACTCCGTCTCCGATTCCAACTCCTCCATCATGTCTCCAAGTTTCAGTCTTCTACGATCATTTTTAATTTTTACGGGGGCAGCGTCCCCCCTTACGGGGGGACGCAGAGGGACGTAATCTCGTCTCCGACGAGATTACCGTCATATATAGCTCACATCCAAATTTCACTCCGATTCGTTAAGCCTAACATGGTTTCAGGACGAATTTGACCTTGGCGCTAAGGGGGCAGCACCCCCTTAGGGGTGACCTACGGTCACCAAAACTCGCCTGTGATCAGTTTATCACATATATAGATTATATTCCAAGTTTAAGGCGATAGCTCTATTCCTGCCTAGCGAAAAGGGTGGCAGTGCGGAAGTGGGGGGAATACTACTATATATATATATATATATATATATATATATATATATATATATATATATATATATATTATATATAAATATATATAATATATATATCTTATATATATTATATAATATATATATATATATATATATATATATATATATATATAGAAAGGAGTAGAAGGATATGACGCAAGTCGAAAAGAAAGCCCCCTACGTACAGTCCCATTTATACCATTAAGTGAGAACTCGTCGCAGTCAGAGAAATCCACCCTAGGGTTTCACGAGACTGCCACGGACCCTCCCTGTTGCAACTCGTCAATGTAAGGTTCATCTTCTAGGCAAGGGAAACAACCATATCCCCTCACAAAACCCACCATTCATTCCTATTATGCACCTTTCTTCTCGCCTCTGCCAAGCTCACATTCCTCTCCTTCAGGCATTCCTTTGCTGACTCAATATTTTTTTTCGGTCTCCCACCCGGTCAATTCCTAGCACACTCACCACTATGCATCCGCTTAACGACCCAACTATCATCTATGCTTTCCATATGATCAAACTATCTCAATGTACTCTCACTTATTCTCACATTTACTCCTTTCTTAACAGCACACAACTCCCTAATGCGTTTATTCCTCATTTTACCAATTCTTCTCACACCTAACACCCCCCTAAGATTATCCATCTGAGCACATTATACCTTAGTTCTATACCTTTTATTTCTTACCATAGTTTCACTACTATACGTTAACACAGGTAACAACATCCTCTCATGCAAAACACTAGCCCACTCAAGACTTAGTTCCTTTACATCCACCAAGGATTTAATTGTACCAGTCATCTTTCTACCATTCACAACTTTAGTACTAAGCTCTACGCCATCCGTTCCTTTTTATCCAACGTATATCCTAAATATTTAAACTCAGGCACTTGTTCCATCTAACATATCTTCACACCGCGGACTTCCCTCTCACATCATAACCTTACTTCTATCTACATTTACTTTCAAACCCTCTTTTTACACACCCTGAAAACCCTCTACCAATACTCTCAAACTCTCTCAGATTTGCTACACATCCACTCATCTCCTTTCTCCATCATTCTAACACCTTCTCCTACCACCCCTACCTTTCATAACCCCATCCATATACAATTGAATAGCAAGGAGACATAGCACAACGTGGCTCACTTGCTATTAATATTACACAAATACTTCCAACTCCATTTCTATCTACACACGCTTCACTATTGTCATACTACTTTTGATTCCATTCAAAGCCTACCACCACACCATGTATCACTAACACCTGCTATACAAGCTTCCTATAATCTATATACGTTCTGTTGCCAAATCCATAAAACTAAATACAATTTATTTTCTTCTCTCTCATGTTCTCAATCATTTGCTTCCAATGTACAGGATTTGATCCACAGCATCCTCTACACTTCTAAATGCACTTGTTCTTCGTCAATCAGTCCCTTCAGTCACTCGACGTACCTTTTCGCCCAGAATACTGCAATATGTTCTTCCTGCAACACTCATAAACTAATTCGCC
>JABUQX010113584.1:25000-27056 GCA_015478945.1 Trachelipus rathkii
AGAAAGTACAACTGAGGATTCCAATAAGTGGCTTTTGTGATATGTTTTGGGTCCAGGATTGAAATCATGTGCTTTGAGGCCATTTTTCAGAACGTAGTGATTTTTTTTTGCGTTGGCTGTACCATTTTGCAGAGGAAGGCAGCAGAATTTTGTGTATCCCTGTTCCATGCCTGTTAGTAGTCCAATGATCTTCAGGTCCCCACAAATGTGCCATTTAAATGTTCTGTACTCAACTAGGTTAAGTATAGAACTCATAATTTCGTACGTTTCCTTTGTATTTGTAGAATATGCTACAGGAACAGACGAAAAAAAACACACGCACACACACATATATATATATATATATTATATATATATATAAATATATATATACGTATTTTCATATTATATAGTATATACTATATATATATATATACTATATATATATATATATAATTATATACTATATATAATATATATATTTATATAAGGGTTTGTGAAAAAAAACGGTTTTCCTTTTATTTGTTCTTTTTATTGGAAAAAACACGTTTTTTTAAAACAACTGTTTTTTTTTTGTTTTTTATTAAAATTACCTCTTTTATGTATATTAAAGATGTTTTTAAATTATGCAGTAAGTAAATAACCCTTCTAGGCCTAAATATTGACTATTAATACAGATTTTATATATATACACGTGTATATATATATATATATTATATATATATATATTTATATAATATATATACTTATATATATATATATATATATAATTATATATATATATATATATAATATATATTCAAAAAAGGATGGTATAACAGGTGGTTTTGGGGGTGGGTGAAAATGAGAATGGTAGGAAGGTGATTGATTTTCTGTGAGGAGAGAGGTATGTGTGTAAGTAATACTTTATTTAACACAAGAAGTATCCATAAAGTTACTTAGAGTTGGTGTTGGGTAGAGATGGTCATCGAAGTGGAAAAGTATGATTGATTTTGTGTTGGTGAGAAAGATGTTGAGTATGTGTTGGATGTTAAATCAGTGAGGGGTTTAGGAAAGGGATTATCGGATCATTATGTTGTTGTTCTATGTAAAATTAAGTTTGTGGGGACTTGGTGGAGAGGAAGGTGTTACGGAAGGAAGTGGGTAAAATTAAGAGTGAGAAAGTTTTAGTGAACAAAGGTATAAGGATAAGTATGTAGAAAGTCGCAAGTAATTCAGTTGAATGTGAACAAGTTGAAAACTGATAAATCTGGGGCAAATGATGGAAGCAATTGTTAGCAGTGCAAAAGAAAGTATGTGGGTGTGCTAAAGTAGGGAAGTTAAGAATGATAACAGTGGAGTGGTGGAATGAAAGAGGTGAAGTGCAAGTGATTAAAGTAAAAAAGAAGCGTGCTTGAATGTACTAAAAGATGATGAAGTTTCAAAAGAAGATGCTTGGAATTATATAAGAGGAAAAAAGAAATCTTAAAGATGCATACGTAAGAGAAAAGAAGAGGTTAATGAACAGTTTGGAAGGTAGGATGAATGGGTTGACATAAGGGAATAGGAAGCTCTTCTGGAAGGAAAGCGGCGAAAGGTTTAAGAATAATAAGGGGAATCTGCTTAGATAATGAATAGGGATGGTGTTTTTGTAATTGATGAAAGATGTGAGTGGAGTGTGGAAAGAACATTTTGAAAACTGTTTAATATTGGCAGTAATGAAGAGGTGATAATGATTGTTGTGTGGTTTGATGGTGCAAGAAGGATAGGTATTTTGCGATGAGGTTATTAGCAAAGAGGTGGAAATGGGTAGAGTGAGAAGGTTGAGAATGGTAAATCTGCAGGTATAGATGAAATTACTGGTGAAATGATCAAGGACGGAGGCAAGATGATGATTGGATTGGATCTTGAAGTTTGTGTAATAAAGTTTTTATAGGGTATGTTTCGAGGGATTGAGAGAGCAATAATAGTACCCTTATATAAGGGTAAGGGAGATAAAGGGACTGTAGAACTTATGGGTATTTTAGTTCATTGAGTTTTTGTAGGGCAAGATTATGCTGGTGTTTTTGGTGCGAAAGAGTGCACCGAGTGACTGAAG
>JABUQX010113585.1:0-10000 GCA_015478945.1 Trachelipus rathkii
CATATGAAGAGAGACCACTTCGCTTGGCTATTAAGGACAGGGAACCTCTATATAGGGCGACAGGGCTAGCAACCTGGCCTTTAACTTTTCTGCTTGTATTACTCTTGGCCCAGCGTTGGAATCTTATGCGCCTAGAAACACGATTTTCTGGAGGGCTCTGGGAGAACGAGTTTCGAGGCCACATGGAAGAAGATGCTAGCTCCATTGAAAGGGTGAAACCCTACCTGAGTTGTATAACTCAAGGAATAGCATCAGAAACCATCGCGCCAAGAAAGTTTCTCAGAGTTCTCTAGGATCAAGAGTTTCGGGGCCAGAAGGAAGAAGATGCTGGTCCAACTGACAGGGCGAAAACCCTACCTGAGAGATGGTAAATAATAAATAATAATAAATATAACTTCAAATTGTAACTGAGCGATGATTATCTTTGCCACTTTTTAAACATCTAATTCCTAAAGAAATAAAGATAATGCCAGACTCCATTTTGGGTTTTTATATATAATTTACCGTAATGTATATATAAAAAAGTGTAAACAAATGTTTACTTTTTTTTCAGACTTAAATTTGAAGAGAGGAAAACATGAATTTTTGACGAATTGTCACATTAAAAGTTTACCAGCCGAGAGATTCCTTAATATTGATGCTCATGAAAATATTTTTGAGAGTAACCATAATCAGATGAATACAGATGACGTCCCTTCTTATGATAATACACAAAATTACATAATAGAACCCAATTATTGTGGTTTTGAAGAAAATCCAAATAAAAACTCTTTTCCAAAATTACCAGAAGAAATGGTTATTAGTGAAATTCATCAAGTCCAAGATAAAGCAGAAGAAACTATTCAGATAGACTCTGTAAATGATGTCACAGACTATGATATCCAAATTGAAATAGAAGCCCCTACTTGTAATGGGGTTAATGCAGATGATCCTTGCACCGTGAGCAGCAGGAATAAAAGAAAATATAAACAGCCAAAGCGACCTTGTCCTTTTTGTCATAACTTTCGTCACAGATTTCAAAGACATTTATCTATTGTGCATAAAAATGAGCCAGAGGTGAAACAGGCATTAGCTCTTCCGCCTAATGAAAGAAGAAACGCTTTTGAAATATTAAGGAAAAAAGGCATTGACTTTGAAAATCAAAAGAGGTTGAAAAATTATGCATCAGGAAAATCTTCTGAAAATTTAATTGCTGAAAGGAAAAGTCATTCAAAGAATTTAAGGCGTTGTAATATTTGCAAGGGCTATTACAAAAGTAAATATTTTACAATTCACATTAAAAAGTGTCAAGAAAAATATAATGCCGATTGTGGCACAGATTTAGTAAAATTTTCTTTAAACACCGGAACCATACTGCAAGAAGACAATTTATCGAATATAAAGTATAGTCCCCTATTTATATCAGAGGTTTTACAAAACTTTAGAGATGATGAAATCGGAAACTTGTGTAGAACAAATAAAATTTTAAAATACATTGGTTTTTATTTATTTATTTCAAAAGCGGAAGAAGAAGGAGAGAGTAAAGAAAAATCTCAAACTGACAAAAAAGATATCATGGGCAAAATGAGATTGCTTTGTAGATTGTATATAAATTTTAAAACTGAAATACAGAGAGAAATACCAATCGAACAGATGTTTGACAGAATCTATATGGACACATTTAGAAAAGCAGTAGTGAAAACAACGATGAACATCAAAAGTTCCAAACATGTTCTTGGGTTTTTAATATTAAGAACCATTTCAATTTTAGAAAGTCGTTTAAGCGTGCTAAAACGAGAGGAAGAAGGTAAAGAATTAGTTCAGTTTCGCAAGGCAATAAATGATAATTTAATATGGATTCCCTTATTTGGGAAACAAAGAACCTACAAAATCTCCAAATCTCTGTTTCAGTTAAGAGTACCTACCAACTTACCCAGGGAAGAAGACATGAGTAAAGTTAGGTCATATTTAGTTCAAAATATTAAACAGTTGAGTTCAATTCCAAATAATTTTGACCCAGAAAACTTTAAACTCCTTAGACGATTGCTAGTGACAAGACTAACGTTTTTAAATGCAAGGAGGGGAGGGGAGCCCTGTCGCCTTTTGATAAAGCAATGGGAAGAAGCCAAAAAGAACTTATGGCTAAATCAAGATTTTGTCAAAGAAGCTCTTGCAAGAGAGCTTGAAGATTCAAAACTTATTAACGAGTTTAAAATTGCTTTTCAAAAAGGGAAAGGTTTAAAAACTGTGTCAGTTATGATTCCCAGAAGTTGTATCACTGGATTAAATATTTTGTGTGATTCTAGAATTAGAGAAAAAGCTGGAATCAGCAAAAATAATAAATATTTATTTCCCACTCAAGGTATAAATGCTTATCATGTTCAGGGAGTCTCTGATATTTCCACTGTAATGACAAATTCTGGTGTAGAAAAAAGTTTTATAGCAAAAGATATAAGGCATTATGTATCAACCAAACAGGCCATGACTTCCCTTTCACCCGACACCAGAAATCTATTTTATCTTCATATGGGACACGAAGAAAGTGTTAATATAAACGTCTATCAGTCTCCACTTGTCTTAGAAAGTATAATGAAAGTGGGCAAAATCTTGAAAAGCATAGACGAGGCTCTAGATAAAGACGACTATGGAACTAGTGAAACTGTTTCATCATGTGATGATAAAAATGATTCAGAACTTGTTTCAGATGAAACAACCGATAACTCGGTTTCAGAAGTTTCAAAATACGTTTGTAGTAAAAACCCAATTCCTAAAACACAAAAGTGTGTGCGTAATTTGAGAATTGTCTGGACACCAATTAAAAAAAAACGTATAATAGATGAACCGTTATTTAGGAAGTATTTGATGGATGTTTCTCCCGAAAAGTCAAAAGGACATATACCTCGTAAGTAAAATAATTTTTTATTATTAAGTGTAAAATGGTTCAATAAATACAATCTAATATTTTCGTAGTGCCATAATCTATCAATTATTCAGAGAAAGTGGAATTAAAATATGCACTTTTTGGAATAATATTTTCTCCCTTTTTTAAATTCGAAATAAATTCATAATTTATAAAACATTGTGTATTACCCAAATAATTATATATATATATATATATATATATATATATATATATATATATATATATATATATATATATATATATATATATATATATATATATATATATATATATATATTATATATATATATAATTATATATATATAATATATATATATATATATATATATATATATAATTATTGTATTTTTATGTATTAGCAGGAAATTGGTGTTAAAATGATGGAGATGAGTGGAGGGTGGCCTACCTATTATATGATGCGGATGATTTGGTTTTGTGTGGCGAATCTGAAGAGAGTTTGAGAGGATTGGTAGAGAGATTTGGCAGGGTGTGTAAAAGGAGGGGTTTGAATGTAAACGTAGATAAGAGTAAGGTTATGGTTTGTGAGTGAGGAATCATCCATCATGTCATAAGTTATGGTAGATGGTGAGACAATCAGGAACAATGTGTCTGAGTTTAAATATTTTAGTGGTATGTGTTTGGATGAGAAGGAAACGATGATGCAGAGTGTAGTGAGGAAAGTTGTGAATGGCTAAAGGAAGGTTTGCCTGTGCAATAAAATCCTTGAAGAGAATGTAAAGGGACTAATCTTGAGTGCGCTAGGGTCTTACATGAGGGTTATGTTGTTACCTGATGTTATTGCTATAGATGTGAGAACTATGGTCTAGGAAATAAGAAGTTAGGGATTAAAGTTCCGTGTGTTCAAATTGCAATCTTATGGGCATGCTAGGTGAAAAATTGATAAAATGAGGAATAGAACGTAATTAGAGAGTGTGTGGTGTGAAGAAGGGGGTAAATGAGAGAATAAATGAAAGTAATGTTAGAGATGGGTTTGGTCCATGTAGGAAAGGATGAATGATAGTTGGCTGGTTAAGAGGATGTATAGTGGCGAGTGTGGTTTGGAGAACCGACCGCGGCTGGGAGACGAAAGAAGAAAAAGTGGATTTATTCGGTGAACGAATGCCTGAAGGAGAGAGAAATGTGAGTTTTACAGAGGAGAGAATAAAGGTGCATAATACGAGTGAATGGCGGGGTTTTGAATGGGGGCATGGTTGTGGCCCACCCGGGCCAAGGGATGAACCTTACATGACGATTTAGCCATAGTGAGGGTCCGTTCGCGGTCTATGGAAAGCTCATGGTGGGATTTTCTCGATGTGACGAGTCTTCCATAATTAATGGTACAGAGGGGCGGTAAGGCTGGCTTTTCTTTCGACTTTTTGTCAATATTCTTCTACTGCGTTTCTTTTCCGATGCTTGTAGCGGCACCTTACCTAGCCTAGTCCTTGGGGCAAGAGAGGAAGATAAAGAAAGAAAGAATATATATATATATATATATATATGATTAGTTTTAAGGGTATATAGTATATATATATGATTATAAATATATAAGAATATTACTATATATATATATATATATATAGTAATATTATTATATATATTATTATATATATATATTATATATATATATATATATATATATATATATATTTTTTTTTTTTTTTTTTTTTTTTTAAGCAAAAAAACTTTATCACCTTTTTTTTTAAAAAAAAAAGGACATTTTTCCGGAAAAGGATAAAAAGACAAAAATAAAATTGGTTAGGTCGAAGATTATTGGCTTAAGACAAACGTTTAGGAGGAGATACAAAAAATCTAAAACGTTATATCAATAGTAAAATTTTTATTATTATTACGAAATTATTTAAAAGTTCTGAGTGTGACTATGAATGCAATCACAAAATAAGCCTACACCCCACATGCTTAAAAGGGAGAAAAAAAATAAAAAAAATAAATGTTCTGAGTGTGACTATAACGGCAATAAGAAAGCAGACTTAAAAAAAGAAGCATAATATAAAATTAAGTGTTCGGAGTGTAACTATGAGTGTAATTGGAAATTCAACTTTAGAATGCATATGCATATGCCTAAGTATGCAAAATAATGAAAATTATTTAAGATGTTCAGAGGTGTAATATGAGTGTAATCATCGGTTGCAACTGGGCAGCTGCCCGGGGAAGCTTGCCACGTCTCCCTCTGGCTGGGCTTTTATACAAAAGAAGTCCAGCAAAATGAACAGGTCGGCGGTGTTTTTATAGAAAACATGTGATGGAACATAGAATTTGATTAGAGATAAAAGACAGAATTATTACATATGATATATTTGCACTGTAATTACAGTATTATGGAAAGAGATGTTGGGTTTTTAAAAGTTATATTAACTATATCAATTTTATTAATAGTCGCTTGAAGTCTTGAACACAAAAGAAAATTTAGATACATAATTATTACTATGAAAGAAAACTTAATCATTCGTACAATAAAATGTAATTGCAACTTAATCATTAGTAAAACAATATATATATATATATAATTTATTTATATGAACATATATATTATATATATATATATATAATATATATATATATATATATATTATATAATATATTAATATATATATATATATATATATATATATTATATATATATATATATATATATATATATATATATATTATATATATATATATATAATAATTCTGCTGAACATATATATTATAAATTTTAAATTTTTTATAAAATCTATTTTGTCCATTTTGCCCACCCGTTTTGCCCCAAAAAAACTGTTTTTTTAATAAAACCCGGGTGGGCCGGGCAATTTAAAAAAAACCCTGGGTTTTATGCAACCCTGGTAATCATCAAGGAAACAAATGTACATATGCTTAAAGCATCAAAATATAAAATAATTTAAATGTTCTGAGTGTGATTGAGTGTAGTTATAAAGGACACTTAAAAACCCAAACTCACATGCTTAAATATGAATGTAATCACAAAATAAGCCTAAAACCCACATGCTTAAAAGGGAGAAAAAAAAAAAAAAAATTTAAATGTCTCGTGTGACTATAGGGCAATAAGCAAGCAGACTTAAAAATCAGGAGCAATGGCTTAGACTCACAAAATAATAATTAAGTGTTCAGAGTGTAACTATGAGTGTAATCGGAAATTCAACTTTAGAATGCATATGCCTAAGTATCAAAATATAAAATTATTTAAATGTTCTGAGTTTGAATATGAGTGTAATCATCAAGGAAACTTAAATGTACATATGCTTAAAGCATCAAAAAATAAAATTATTTAAATATTCTGAGTGTGATTGAGTGGAGTTATAAAGGACACTTAAAAACCCACATGCTTAAATATCAAAATATAATATTTACATGTTCTGAGTGTAACTATGAATGTAATCGCAAAGTAAGCTTAAAAATACTATGCCCTCCCTGGTGCATAGTACAGTCTGTTAATTTCTATGATGTCACATTCTGGGGGAATAATTCTCGGCATTATTCGGTTTGCCATACCAACATATATTCATTGGGAACCAGTTGTTTTTCTGAATTCTAGTTCTTTTCTCCATTCGATTTACTATATCCTCATCTCGATAGTTAGCTATTTTTCTGAGCATCTCTTCGTCCTCTATATTTATATTTTGTACTGTTTCTCTCTCATTTTCATTATTCATTTCATTTTCGATTTCGATACTCTCGTTTTCTGAATGTATGTTTCATTCCACGTATTCATCTTCATTATCTACATTATATTCACTTCCTGCCTCCTCTTTCACTGGAATTTCTTCTCTTGCTTCTTCTATGACTAATTCTATCGTGTCCTCAACTTCCTTAGACCATGTAGTCATTTCTTCTACTGGACAGTCTAAAGTGTTCTTGCGTTCCTTTACCATTTCCGGTTCGCAATCTCCTTTATTTATTTCTTGTCTTTCATGAGTGTTTTTCCTTTTATATAGCTTTTCTTTTTGTATTATGCTTAATTTTTTCAACTATATCTACTGTCAATGCCATTTGTTCTGCTTTTACAGCAGGTTTTTTCCTTTTCTCTTCAAGATCTTCCTTGTCTGGCATGAGGTCTTTTTCTTGTTTTAGTTTGGTGTTTCTAGATTTGACAAAGTTTAAAATGTTGTTTTTGTTTTATCATTTCCTTTGTGTTTATTTATTTTTCTAAAGGCATATTCCATATAGTCGTTTGCACTGATCTCTTTTTCTTTCCATTAAATATTTTACTAGTTCATTTTTCTTTTCTTTTTCTCCGGAAAAAGCTCACCAATATAAAAACATTTCATCAGAAATTCATTCTTGTAATTAGGTTGCCATTCTTCTGTATTTTCATTTGGTTGATTTCTTTCTATGAATTCTTCCACTTCTTTTTCTATTCTTTTGGTTTCATTTTTCTGGATCGATACAGCGCCGTCTTATATTAGTAGCTGTGCTTGCTTATCTCTCCTTTGGTGTCTTTTCTATCTTCTCCGTGCCATTTTTGGGGAAGGATCCGTCTTATAATTATTATTATTAAATTAAATTTTTAAAGTTCGAAATTTTATTTTAATTACCTTTTAAAAAAATATATTCTTTTAGGTATAAAAGTATGTATGTTGAAAGTGGAGTGAGACAAGGTTGTATTACGTTTCCATTGCTATTTAATATATACATGGAAGGAGTGATAAGATAATTAATTATTGGGTTGAAAGGAAAGGGAGTTTATGAACTATTTTGGTTTTAAACCCTCCATATATTCGAAAAAGACCACTGAAGACTTAGTAATACATAAAAAGAAGTAGATGTAACCTTATAAGGAGAAAGAAGTGGGAAGTACGTACAGAAACAAAGGATAGTTTTTTTTTGGAGTATATGTACAGATTGAGTCGCTGCTCGCAGTAGGTAATGAATAAATGTTCTATCTGAAATGACTGGTAATTTACATGAATATTTACAAATTTACTCCTATTCTCTATTCTGGTTTCTACGGGCCACCAGTGAAATAAATTGTGTATTTCGTTTATCTGTGGAATAACTCGTTTATTTTGATATAACCTTGTTGCGGGAGGTAAGGTTCGTTCTTCGAAGAGATTTTTCCTAGAATGGTGAAATAAGAGACCAAAAGGGGTTGAAAGATTTGTTTTTTATATATAAGTTTTCTTTATTAAACCTAACTACCTATTACTGAGTATATCAAACCTTATAATTAACCTATTACTAATCTATTGCTAAGTATAATATATATCAAATGTCATGTACTGAGAAAATATGCAATAAACGATATAAGACACTATTTCAATTATTTATAAATTTAGTTAGTTTCAACTTTATATTGGAGTGATACTTCCTTAGGAAACACCGTTGTCCACTGCTTCGAATTATGTCCCTTTCTTCCACATTTTAAACATACCATCTGATCTACATAATCTTTTGCCACTTGTCCATCTTTCATGCATTTAAAAATTCTTATTTCTCCCTTTTTCAAACACTGCCAGCCCATGTGTCCTTGCCCCCCGCATTTATAACAAATTTGTCTTTCTTCTTTTATTCCCTCTCTGATTTCCTTATACACTGCTCCTGTACTTTCATCCATAGCTTGTTTATTTCTATCTCACCACATTTGTTCTTTCTCTTTATCATTTCGGTTCCTCTCCTCATCTTTCTCATTTTTTCTTTCTTCAAATATGCGCAACATTTGTTTCTTAATATCATATTCTAATTCACTTTCTCCACATCCATCTATTATGATCTGCTCTTGCCATGTTTTCAGATTTGCTGAGTATAGTAAATGTGCTCCTTTCACGTCAGTTCCCCATTCACTCATACCTAAACCTATCGCTTCACTCATAACTTTTGCATATCTTATCACATATTCTTTTACGCTCTCTTTCTCTTTTCTATCAATTTTCAATATATCTAACACTATTGAATCTCTCTACCCTCTTGTCTAACTTATATCTATTATCTAATGGCGATAAGATTAAACTCACACCTCCTTCTTTCGATAACTCCAACATACTTAAATTCTTTGTTAGTTCCTCCGCTTCTCCTTCCAGATGCAATCTTATAATTAAACCCTTTTGTCTCACTCTCTCATTCAACTGTACCCAATCGCTCGCCTTTCGTTTCCATTTCTCATAATCACTCTCTTGACTCGAAAATATAGGGCACTTACCTATCATTCTACATTCTACCTATTCATCCTTCTTGTGATCCTCATTATCGGAACCCATTCTACCTTTATAAAAAAAACAATCAAAACTTAGCAGAGAAGCGCACTGAATAAATATGTTCTATCTGAAATGACTTCGGTAATTTACCCGAATATTTACAAATATTCTATTACTCCTATTCTCTATTCTGGTTTCTATTATTACACTAATATGATGTAATTATAACTATCAAATATGTAACCTTTTTGATATGGATGAAGAATACACAACAGATGATGACAGGATGGAAGAATGTAGTATAGAGCACGATAAATAATAGATAAAGAATTAATATATAATCAATAAACTATAAATATATGGGTTAAACATGTTAATATAGTCAAGTTATAATAGTTCTGTCCAATCAAGTCAATATATGCATGAGGTCACGTCTTTATTATATGATGATGAAAATACATATATAATATATAATTGAATATATGAACGCTCACTACAATGTATCTGATAATGGCCCTTCTCTGATCTGGTAATGGAATGACTTTCCCTCTGATTATTTATTGAATCACACTCTGAATTGATCTTGTATTCACCTCGAAGTTGTTTACTATTTGTATATTATACTTCTATATTCTTAAATAATTAAAGACTTACGTAACTGCAACAAATACTGTAAATTTTTTTCCAAATAGCGTACAGTCTGTACGCTATTAAACCTGGAGAAAAAATGTAACATAAATAAGAGCGATTTATCAATTTTAATTTGTTTTTAATTATATTTGTGTAATTAAGATGTGTCGACAATATATTTATTATACAAAGCACACAGTATTTACAAAGTTGAAAACATCCCATAATTTTTTTTATTTAAGGTACACTTATTTTAATACTTTTTTTTGGCTCCAAATTTTCAGAAAAAAATTCGAATACTAAATTAAACTAGAAAGAA
>JABUQX010113586.1:7500-12500 GCA_015478945.1 Trachelipus rathkii
ATTATATTTATTATATATTATTATTATTTATTAATTTTATTTATAATTAATTATATATATTATATATTATAATATTATAATTATTATTATTATGCATAAAAAATAACTATTTTTTCATATATATATACTTCACATAGACACAGCTATAAAAACCTTCATTATTATCTTTATTTTTATACTATTATTATCATCTCTTTTAATGATAGCACATCACATATCTCATATCAACTCTAACTCATCACATCAAATATAATATATAAGTATATTATATATTATTATAATTATTATATAATATATATATATATATATTATATATTATATATATATATAATATTTATTTAATATATATATATATATAATATTAAATATATATAATATAAATAATGATATATTATATATTAATGTTATATTTAATATTTGTAACTATAATAAATATATATAAATCAATAAGAAATGAGATGAGATTGTAGAGAAGTAGTAGAAAGAGAGGAAATACACTATCTCACTTATGATCATGAATATATTGTATAACCTAACATAAACAATCCACACTCTGTATGTTTGATATATAATAACCTTAACCTCAGAGCCGGGAATTAACAATCAATTCTTATTATAACAGTCCAAACGCACTTTATGACGCCATTGATAATTAGGATTAGTGTGATTCTAGCCTAAAGTGTGAGATACGCGTTACTCACGTTGGGGTACAGCTAAGTGATACTTTGGGGTATGCCAAGAAGTATATAATATATATATATATATATATATTTATATATATAATATATATATAATATTATAAAATATTATATATATATATTATATAATATATATATATTAATATATATATTATTTAATAATATATATATTATTATTATAATTATAATATTATAATAATAATATTATATACTTCTTATATAATATAATAAATTGATGTAGTATAAAAAATTAATAAATATCAACCTGATGAATACATATATATATATATAATATAATTATATGATACTGTTACTCATATATAATAACTCAATAGGAATATATGATATATACTATATATCTATTCTATTATATGACTCTCATATCTAATAATTCATTATTATTCACCTAAAACACTTAAAAATTACACTATTAGAGTAATTATCTGCAACATAATCTCATTTTTAAAAATATTATCTCAACTCTACATTATATAAGTACACACACGAACACACACATACTAACACACACAACACACTATATAATAATACTCACCACACTCAACAACTCACATCATCACCACTACACACATTCAAACATATATAGTATATATATATTAATAACTTATATATATATATATATTAATATATGTATATATATTATAGTATTATTATATTAATAATTATATATATATATATATATAATATTATTTATTAATAATATATATCATATAATATATATAATTTAACTATATTATATATTATATATTTATAATATAGTCTATATAAGTAGTATATATATCAAACTTATAATTTATTTCGAATTTTAGGAGATAACGTGATCAAAAAAAGTTTGAGAGGTTGCATAGATTATGGATAGATGGTATGAACTATTATCCTTATACATTTCAGTATTCTAATCGCACATTCTTGTTAGTGATATAAACATGTCAGTTGACTTTTCATGCGATCGCGACAGTAAAGGACGTCACGCTCTCATTATTACTCATTTGATCTATATTAATAAAATATCACTAATGATATATATTGAGAGATCCATATAATAAACATACATATCACATTAGATTATGTCTAAATATAATATATAGATCATAATATAGGAAGAATATAAAGAAACACGGAATGATATAAAGAAGAAAAGGAAAGAAGAACAACAACAGAACAACAAAATTTCCAACAGGAAAAATAACCATGAGATATAACAAATAATCATAAATAGAAGAAAAAATATATCATGATGAATTACTAGTTACATAGAAAATAGAAGAGAACAAAGAAGAATGGAGAAAAACATAAGAAGGTGAAGAGCCGGAGAGGAAGAAATAGTAGTATCGAGGTTATGCTGTCACTAGATAAATTTTCGAAAGACACAATAGAACTATATCAATTCTTACTCTCTATTATGTTTTATTATTATAGTCCGATTACTACATTGTGTACGTTACAAGACCAATATATATATAGAAGTTTCATGTAATGATCTTAGTGTGAGTTAATTTACACACTTTGTCAAAAAAGGAGTACTAGAACACACTCTTACTTAGTTAAGGTTAAAATGATTGGATATGGATTCTTCTCACTCAAAAAGAGACAATAAGTTTGTTACATTTATTTTAATCAGTATTCAAGAGATACATATTATGGGGATTTTTTAGAAAAGTTTTTCTCTCAATTAGAAACGCATCAGAGATACTGTATATCGATATTAAATATATACACTTCATGCATATCGGAGAAATCTGTTTTGCTCATCATATGAACAATAGACTTATATATAACTGTTCAACTGTCTATTCGTATAAATCTTAAATTAGTAAAGTATTATGAAAGAGAATATTGAATCCAGCAAACAAATGGCTAATAGTGCTTTATACCCTACTGTTTACCTATTAATGATAGAATTATGTTACCTTATACATGAAAAGAATTACATATTGAGAGTATATAGAATGACTCTGATTGCACATGTAGAAGTTAATGAAAGAGATCATATTGGAATATATAAATGTAGAGTTAGATTCATAAATGTGTTTACGTTAGTACATTACTATGGAAATACATAGTGGTATATTAATATTACCAATTATATCTTTGCCACTTTACATTTATGATGAGATGGTGATAAGATACTGGGAGATAAGATATATAAAATATAGATTAGTCATGATGAAGAGTTGTGTGCTCATCAATATCGTAATCTCTGATTTCATTGAGATAAAAAATTGGTCCTCAATTACCATCGCATTGTTTGAATTCTCATAAAATTATTATATTTACTTCCTTTACAACATTAATTAGCTAGAGATTAATGTCAAAATTTAATGGATGCAATAGATATTAGGCTAATTAGATTTCATCACAAATTTAAGAACTAATTTCCATAGATATATATTAATAAAATTAGTAGTACCGACTAAAAATATAAAGGAAAGAGTTATATTATTTATATGTTGACAATCAAGTTATAATATAGGGAGCATATTGATGAAATTACGAACAGCCATCATTTGATTGGAAGTAATTTAATTAAAAGATGTTACGAGATATAATGACATGACTTAGCTGTCATTTAAGAAATTAGTTTGTTAGATTCTTTTTACTGAATCACAGAGCATGTAGTAAGTTATTTCCAGACATATTGTGAAATAAGTAGGCTATTCAATTATAGACATCTTATATATTATATAATAGTAGTTATGGGATTTGACAATATTATAGAATGACTCAATATCCATCATTCCTCGTACTCTTAATCTATTTATTATGGACTTCATTTACCCTGAAAATTTTTTATTAAGGGCACTAAAGTGACTTTATTAGAACACGTTGCGAGAGGTTTCATCAGGACATTACTGACGTACTTAGAAAACTACACATGTACAATTGAATATTGGAATGATGACACTTTCTATTTCATGCATAGGCTGAACTTACTATAGTTTGGGATAGACGAAAAGGGACTTACACAGTAAAGCTTATAATACCTGTTATTATAGATCGACTAAAATCATTGTGCCTTCACTATCATTTATTATAATATATGATAGATGAGATTTAATATAATTATATAAATAACTGCAAATTTGTTATAAATTATGTTAATAATTATTAAAATTTATATTATCTCAGGATAAACTATGGCGACAGAATTAATAAATGACTAAAATATACTCTCACTTCTGATAAGACGGCATAAGAATTGTGCTCAATTCTATTCCTACAATTACACATATATTATATACAGTGAATCTCGCGCGGCACCAAGAAAGTAATATTATAAATTATTGTTTTACTTCGCTCTGCTGGAATATGAGGAGAGAGCGAAGGGAGGGAGTGCAGTGGTGAGATAGGTGATATATATTAATGATGGTGTTATATATAGATTATAGTTGTAAATAGCATTTCTCTGTATTTAGTCAAATACTCTGATGGTTCTATCCGTTTATAAAATAATCTTTACATATAAATATAATAAAATTAGTGAATTTTAATATTTATGTTAATGTATCATATTAGATTATTACTATATCGAATGAAACTTTATATTACTGAATATAGGCTATGCAGATATTATATAATAGTAAATAAATAAGTGGATAAGGGAGAATTAATATGGTAAAATAAGATAAATGAAGCAAATTTATAATAAGGACACGAGCAAAGTAATGGTACAAACAGTTTATAATTTTAGTCAAGGCTTTATTAATATTAATTTAATTTCTTTTTTATTTCATTCTAATTTCTCTGTACTTCTTCATTCTTATATTTCGTTACATATTCTTGTTCATTGTCCTTGCTTTCATAATTTTCAATTACTTTTATATTCTTCTTTCTTTCTTCTTTCTTCTTTTCTTCTTCTTACTTCTTTCTTTTTTTCACGTTCTTTATTACTCTTTACTTCTTCTTTCTTTCACTTATCTATCTTACTTTACTTCCTTACACTATACTTCTATCTATTTATATACTATCTTCTCTTCTTCTTTTCTATTTCACTTATACTTCTTCTATATCATTTTTATTACTTCTTCACTTTCATTGAATATCTTTATATGACAGGTAATTATATACATTATTTACTATTATTTATATATTACTTATATTATATATATATATTCTATTTCTATATATACTTTATTATAAAAATTATATATATACTTATTACTATTAATATCATTATATTTTTATACTTATATTATATTATATACTTATACTTTATTTATTATATATACTATTACATATTCCTATTAATATATTCTACGTATCTAATATTAAGCTTTATATACT
>JABUQX010113586.1:17500-19068 GCA_015478945.1 Trachelipus rathkii
GGCGAACAGTCTGCAACTTTAAATGTAAGCTGCGAGAGAATGCTGTCACTTTGTGACAAATCTCTTCAACATCTTATTATCACATAATCTTTTTCTCGATTTTTTAATAGCTTGAAAAATATGAGCCAGGTTTCTGGGACATCATCCTGGTGCTCGCAGCAGATGTTCTTTAAAGTTTTTTGCTGGGTACCATGGTTATGCGTTTTCACCACACAGCTAAGCATAGGGGACATGGATTATCTGCATCGTTGTTTCATGAAAATCCGTATGAAAAATAACTCTAAATACGTTCTTTTCTTTAAAAGGAATTCTTTTGATGTTGAAGATCCAGAAATGATAATGTTCAAATTACTCTCACTTAAAGTAGGTGGCATAAGTTCGCTCTCCTATTTTTTGAAAATTTTAGAACATTTCTAGCACAAATTTTAAAACAAAATGGAAAGCAATTTTAAATTAACAATAGACATAGACCTATAGAGGTCATAGAGACAATAGAACATTCTTACTAGTCTTACGCCTGGCAGAGACCTTTGTTCTGCAACATTACGTAAGTATATATATATATATATATATATTATATATTTATATATATATATATATATATATATACTATATAATATTATATATTATATAATATAATATATTATATATTATATTATATATATATATAATTATATATATAATATATAGTAATATTATATAACTTTCAGGAGAGAGGGAGGTTAAAGCCTTCTTAAGAATTTTTGCTTAATAAATTGAAAACGTAATTTCATTAAAAATAGGTTAATGATGTTTCATTCGATTAAAATCACGCGGCACCCCTGACAGATCTCGCGGCACCCGTTGGGATCTCTGACTTAGACCATCGAAAACACAACACAGATAACGATCTCAATAATGATAACATAAATTCTGCCTTAACAACCCACCTCACCCTCACACATCATCAAATAAACACCAAAAACACCACCATACTAAAAAATATCAATCACACACAAAATAGAAAAATCATAGAATCTATTTATATATATAATATCCCAATAAATTTCAACAAACATTAGGTGATTATAAATTCGATCAATACAAAATCAAATACAATAATATCTTGCTAGATTATCACCGAACTAAGAAATACGCAAAATGAAACGCAATTAAATTGAAAAAAATCAGATTCTCATTTCATCGGCAATAGTCTTGTTTATAGATTTCTCCCACTTGAAAAAGGCCTACAGACTATCTTAGGTGTAAAGCTCGTGATTTGTAATATATATTAATAACTCCTATCTTCCATGTTTTAACTGAGAGTGATTGTGCATATATATGTAATAACCATATATATTATATATATATATATATTAATATATATAATAATATAGTAATAGTATATATATATATATATATTATAATATTATATATAATATATATATATAATACTTACTTTTTACAACTTACAACCCGCGCTTCTCAGGAAGGTCAAGAACCTTGTCAGCGGGGACTGTTTCTGAATTTCCTTTATCTTCCAAAACTCCCATCTTCCTTCAGCTCCTGCATCGACGGCAATCCGTGTC
>JABUQX010113587.1:0-7500 GCA_015478945.1 Trachelipus rathkii
GGTTTGCGTTGGAGAGAGATGATATATAAGTATATACGTATACGGTAGTATAGTATAGGTATATATAATAATAGTATATATATATTATATATATAGTATATTATATATATTATATCTATATATATATATATATATATTTATAATATATTATATATGTATATATAGTATATATACTATATATATATATATTATAATATTATATATATAAATATATATATATATATATATATATATATATATTATATATATATATATATAATATTATATATATATAAAATATAATAGTTTATAATATATATATATATATATATATTAAAAATATAATATATATAGGTATATATAAGTATATATATTAGTATAGTATATGATAATATATATTATATATATATATACTATTATATATATATATATATATATTATATATAATATATTCCAAAGGACACTAGCAAATTCCAGTAGAGTTAGGTAAAAATATAGAACCATCGCAGGACCAAAATAGACGCCGACATGCTCCGACAAATGGTGGGTTTGACAAGTATACTAATAACAAGCGAGAAATCGTAGACATGGAAATTTTTTATATATGTATTTCTGCTTGGCCCAGAAGCGTACGCATCTTCTTTTAAAGAAGCTTTTTATAATATCTAGTTTGTTGTGTAGTGTGTGAGAGTGTGACGTTATTTGTGAGAAAAGTGCGTTCTTGGGCCTAACATATTTTTATTTATCCAAAGTGGAAAAAAAAACTATTTGGCACAATTAATTTTTGTTTAATTTAAAATTTATAAACAGCATCTCCTATTTTTAGGTGATCAGGTTTATGTGAGTGACGCGTATAGGTTATTGAACATAAGAAAAAAGTGGAACAGTTTCAGGCTTCTAAAATTTTGGAGAAAAGATTAGTACGCCGTTCATTACCATGTATATATATATATATATACGTATATATATATATATCTATAGTATAGTATATATATATTTATATATATATTATATATATATATATATATATATATATTATATATATATATATATATATATATAGTATGTCTAGTGTTGCAGAAGATGGAGTTCACTTGAGTCGTCAAAGGTGTTTGGGCTTTTCAGCACACAGTTTGGAGAGCTTGTTTAGGCAAAACTAGGTAAAGTTTGGAGGTGATGTGCTTAACATGCTGGAATACGAATGAGATAAGCATGGTAGCGGTTAATAGTGGTGATATAAATAAAGACTAGTGTTGTTAGCAGGCCAAATAAGGATGATAGCAAATAAAAATAGGCAGGCATTTCGATAATATCAAAATGCCTTTTAACACTAAATGCTCATAGCCTTAGTAATAAAAATATGAGCCGATTAGCGAAACCACGAATGAAATGAGATATTCGGTGAATCATATTTTGCATGCTGAGGCATGGGTTAATGAAGAATTATATGGAGACTCCTTTCAGGAATATGAAATAGACGGATATTCACTTTATTTATACCAGCGTAGAGGAAAGAAGGGTGGGGGTGTGGCGCTTTATATTAAAAGCAATATTCAATCTGTATTAATGACTGACTTTAAAACTAATCATGATATTGAATCGGTATGGGTAGATATCCTTATGTTCAATAAATCATATAGAATAGGGGCATTTTATAGACCTCCTGGCCTGAGTCAAGAATTAGATGCAGAAATGGTGAAAGAAATTAAGACAGCATGCCTCAATAAAGAAAAAGAGAGTCATAATGGGTGATTTTAATTTTCTTGGCATTCAATGAAATTCTCTTGTCTAATATGCGACATAGTAGTTTCTGTATTTATAAATTTTGTATAGCTAAAGATAACTTTTTGAGGCCTAGAGTGGTCCATGAACCCAAAAAAACGGGTTCAATTATTGAAGCTAAATTTAACTAATAATGAAAGTATGGTGGGTGAGGTTGAGTTGAGGAGAATTTAGGACTTCGTGACCATAATATAATATATATTATAAATATATTATAATATATAATTTAAATTAAAGTGATATTATTTCCCTAAACTCAAGTGTATATAATTTAATAAGGAAAGGATCTTAGATTTCCGAAATGGTGATTTTAACAAATTACGAGACATGCTTAGTATAACTGACTGGGATAAAGAGTTTAAAGACCAAAACTGTTTTATCATGTGGGAACATTTTAAGCAAATTTTGATGAATATTCAGTCAGTATGTTTTAAAGAAAAATCCATTTGGGTGGGGAAGAGAAAACCTGCTTGGTGGAATAGAAAGATAAGAAAGAAAATTAATGAAAAGCGTAGATGTTTTAAAATATTCAAGGGTAGTAATAGGGAAGATGATTTAGAAAATTATAGGAAAAATAGAAACGAACTTAACCAGTCAATAAGAAAGGCAAAGAGAGAGGCAGAAATTAATTTAGCAAGGAATAGTTAATAAGAACCTGAGAAGTTTTTTAGCTTTTATAAATTTAAAAGTAAGAATAGGACAATTGGTCCCAATTAAAATTGATGAAAATTTAATGAGTTCAGATAAGGAGTTGGTCAACATTTTCATTCAGTGTTTTACAGAGAGAAAGATAGATAATAGTTTTGGAGACTAATGGTTCTTGTATGCATGTAACAAATAGACTTACAAGAATTTGAATTTGACGTAAAAGATATAAAACGTTTATAGACCATATTGATCCAGGTAAAGCTGCAGGCCCTGATGGGAATATACTGGTAATTCTGAACGAGGGTAGTTCAGAGCTGGATAGTGTAACGGTTGGTGACATTGCAGAAGGCACTGGTATTTGATTTTTAAGGCGATCTAATAACATTGTGTGAGGTAGCTCACGATGACTTGGAAATACACACATAGTGTTGTGCCTATTTATAAGAAGGGTAGTAAGGAAGATTTGGGGAAATTATAGGCGCAGTTTTAGCTTTAACATCTCTGGTTGTAAAGGTTCTGGAAAAGTTAATGAAAGGTCATATAAGAAATATTTTGAAGATAACAAGGTATTGTATAACTCCCAGCAGCGATTTTCAGAAAGGGTAGGTCATGTCAAGACAAACCTTTAGAATTTATGGAATACATTACTGACTGCATTGACCGAGAGAATCACAAGTTGGATTTGTTATTTTAGAGCTTTAGTAAAAGATTTTGATAAAGGTTCCCCACATAAGGCCTGCTGAAAAAGTTATTGCAGTGTGGTATAGGTGGAGTGGTACATGGTTGGATTAAATAAGAGTGGTTGCGAAATAGAAAACATTGTGTACAACTAAATGGAAATAAATCATGGGGAATAGTGAAGAGTGGTGTCCGACACAAGGTTCAGTGCTGGGGCCACTATTGTTCTTATATATATATAAATATTTAGACACCAGGGACTCAAATGCAAGGTTTCTAAGTTGGCAGATGATACTAAGGTGGCCACCTCAGTTAGGAATAGTTAAGGATGTATAAAGAGATTCAAAATGATATTGATAAACTTCTTGGGTGGGCAGATAAGTGGCAAAGGGATTTTTAATAGTAAAAAGTGTAAGGTTCTTCACCTAGGTTACCTAAATAAAAGTTTTTTAATAACTACGATATGAATGGGGACTGGCTTGAGTCTGTGGACCTAATAAAAAGATTTAGATGTGATTATGGGCTGTAATTTGAAAGTAGCTAATCAGTGTTTGGAAGCTAGAAATAAAGCTAACAAGTGCTGGGCATAATAAATCGCAATGTTTTTTACAAGAGCAAGGTAAGTATAGTAAACTGTATAATAGCTATGTGAGGCCAGTACTAGAGTATTGTGCAACAAGTTTGGGCCCTTATTTAAAGGAAGACTTAGATATGCTAGAAGAGAGTGCACGTAGAGCAACAAGGATGATTCCTAGTTTGAGGTAAGAGCTATGAGGAGAGGCTGAATGAGTTAGGAATGTTTTCTGTAGAAGGGCGATTTCTCAGAGGGGACATGATACAAGTCTACAAAATATTTACTCTATTAATAATACAGAGACCAATAAATTTTTCATAGTAGACCACGGACGGGAGACGCAGGGGGCATAATAGAAAATTAAGAAGAATGCATGCCATCTTGATATAAAGAAAGCATGCATTCAGTAATAGGGTTGTTAAATTTTGGAATGGTTTGCCACAGGAGGTTGTTGAGTGCGACTCCCCTCCAATAATTAAGACTGGCAGTTATTGGCCTCTGGATGGGAAGGTATCACATTAATAGATTGGTGACGCCAAATGGGGGATGGATGTTATTTAAAGGAGTTGTTAATGTTAGATGGCATGTGTGACCATAACTTAGTTATTAATGCATGTGGATGGTTTTGGTATCATATTTATATATCATTATATATTATATATATATAATTATATATATATATATATATATATATATATATATATATATAGTATATATATATATATATATATATATATATATATATATATATATAAATATATATATATATATATATAATATATATATATATATATAATATATATATATATATATATATATATATATATATAATATATATATATATATATATATTATATAATATATATATATATATATATAATATATATATAATAATATTCAATTAGTTTTGACTAAACCAAATTGGTGGATTTGTAGTTACAACATTTGACAAGCCCTAGGGTGCTCTTGTGGATTTGCATGAGCCATGGTTGGTTAGTGGGTTTGAGCTGGACACTGGTGGGAAAAGGCCTACTTGAAGATGTCTTTCTTCGATTACTTGGATGGTGTATTGGTTATAACGATAGACATTTCGATTATTGCATGTAAATGCGTCAGTTTCGATCCGGGGGTCAACGTTTCTGTGGCCTTACATTTATTTAGATGCAGTGTGGGAAACATTTTACGTGCGGCGGCGAAAATTTCTAGTTTCGAGGCCGGAATGCGTTTTCTATATAATATATATTATTATATATATTATATATATATATATATATATAATATTAATATAATATATATATATATATATATATATATATATATATATATTATAATATATTATATATATAATATATATATTATACCAATAAAAAATAAACAATAATAATAATATAAATAATAATAATAATAATAATAATAATATAATAACTAATAATAATATAATAATAATAATAATAATAATAATGAATAATAATAAATAATAATAATAATAATAATAATACAGGTTAATAAATAATATTTATGGAAGTTACAAACTAAAAGCTTTTTTATTGCATTTTAGTGAGAAGGATGAAACTGCTTATATTTTTTTTTTGTTTTTTTTTTTTTGGAAAGTTTAGGAATATCATCTGCTTTTTAAGAAAACTCCTACTCGTAGCTATTACTCAAATTTCTGTCAGTAAAGTCCCTGGTACGTATACTATTTTTGGCATAATTCCAATTTGGAAAAAACTGTTCACATTGATAAAGTTGTCGAAAACTGAGATGCGAATTTCCAGGGCATTTTTTTGTGCAAAGCAGGGAATTTTTCAGGACTGAGGGGATTTGTGGAAATCCATTAAAGACATTATTATATCTCGATCTTAATACGTTATCTGCCTGCAAATTAATTAATTCTAATTGTAAGTAATCTGGAGCCTCCTCAGGACTCAAATCAAAAGGAGTTTCAAAAGCACGTAGTTCGATTTTGTTGTATTGTATTTCTTCAAATCTACTTTCAAACTTCTTCAAAAGACTTTCACACTCGTCAGAGTACTCCTTTGTTGATTCAGGATTTTGTTCAATCAATTTGGGAAAATGTGTGATTCAAAGCTTTTGATATGAGAAAGCACATTGGTTATTACATCATTCGGGCCTTGTAATTTCAAGTTCACACTATTTAAATGAGAAGTTATATCTACTAAAAATGCTAAATCACTTTGAAACTTTTTATCTTCCAGTTCGACAATAGGAAGACATTTGATATCCATAAAAATTTTAACTTCTTCCCTCAGTTCATAAAATCGCTTAAGCATTTGGCCCTTACTTAACCACCTGACTTCACAATGGTACAATAAATCCCCATATTCAGATTCAGGATCTTTTAGAAATTCCTTAAATTCCCTATTATTCAATCCTTTGCTTTTTATTAAATTAACGGCCTTAGTTACAACTTTCATTACATTGCCCATCTTCAGAGATTGCGCACATAAATTTTCCATTTGAATAAAGAAATGACAAGCAATTAAAGTTTTTGGATTCAAAAGACGTTTCTTAAATTCATTTTTAATCAGAGCTACGAGCCCTTTTTCATGACCTATATGGTATACCATAGATGGAGCGCCATTTGATGAGAGACCACTCAATTTTTCATAAGGTAAATCAAAATCCTTTAAGGTTATTATTTATATTTTGGAACTGTTGAAATTGTAATTACATATACTCCGTTAAATTTTATGATATAATATATTTGTACATACGAAAACAAAAACATTCGGGCGGAATAAAATGAGGTGGCGGGCGCAAATGCTCCCGCGGGCGGGAGTTTCCCCCACCCCTGATTTAGATCCTACTTACTTTACATCATATTTTGTTTAATTATTTAGGCAATATATATAATATATATATATATATATATATATATATATATATATTATTATATATATATAGTAGTATATAATATAGTATATATATATATATATACTACTATATATATATATATATATATATATATTATATATATATATATAATATATATATATATATATATATATATATATGACACTAGGATATCTTAACATACAACGATTTCACCTTCACCGAGTTTGTCATTCACAATACAGGAACGACCGATTTCTACATTCAAACATTTATCAAGCAGAAACTAGTGCCCCAATATCACTTTTAAAAGGTAAGATCTAATAAAGTAATCTTTCTTCATCATAAAATAAGATATAACTGATAAATTAACGCTGACAAGAAAATAATCCCAGAATTATATACATTAACCCTTTAAGTCCTGAATTATGAAAAAATTGTACGCAAAATTATTTCCTTGCATATTCAAGGTGAATAGGACCCTAAATAAAACATTAGTAACTGTTTTTTGAAAGAAAAAAATTACATTTTTTAAGTGCCAAAATAAAAACGGTCACCGGTGACCGGTCCGGACTTAAGAGTATATTTTAAAATTTTTGGCACTCTAGCAATAATTTGGCTATAATACTGTAAATTACTAACTAAAACATGCAAATTAGGTATAAATAAATAGAATAATGTATAGTTTTTGAATTTTTATATAAAAATAATTTGCTACATATGAATATGAAATATAAATCATCTAATATAAAGTATATATATATTATATATAGTTATATATTATATATATATATATATATATATAGTATATATTATATATATATATATATTATTTAGTTCATATATATAGAGAGATATATATATAATTATTATATTATATATTACTTAGTATAAGGTTATTAAGTAAGTATTCAAATATATAGTAGCTTATATAGTATAAGGTATAATATATATTATATATATGATATATATATATTATATATATT
>JABUQX010113588.1:12500-22500 GCA_015478945.1 Trachelipus rathkii
TTATAATATAATGACATAAAACTCACTTCTTTTTAATTTTTTGTTATAGATGGCTTGAGGCAGACCCCTTTTTAAATTCCGGCATTAGTTGACTAGTATTTGTGCCTTCATTTTCCTTAGTAGAGTATTTTCATGGTTCATATTTCGTGGTAAAAGAGTCCCCCACGAACGTCATTCACACCGCCAAGGTTTGTAGGGAAAACATCCAAATATTAATATAAGAAATTAATTTTAGAATATAATATATATATATATATATGTATATATATATATATATATATGTTATTATATATATATATATATATATATATATATATATATATATATATATATATATATATATACATTAAGTAAAGGTTATATATATAAGAAAGAAATATATATATATAAGGTTAAGAATGATATTATGTTATATTATATATATATATATATATATATATAAATATATACTATCTTTATAACCCCATTTCTGAAGATATATATATATATATATATATATATATATATATATATATATATATATATTACATCTATATAGGAACTTTGTAGGTTTGACGTAGTTAACTTATACAAGTTCTTTGTAGCTATCCTTCTTATATTTTCCCCAGAAAGTTATTTAAAATATTTGTAAATAATTTAGATCAGAACTCTAGCTTCATTCATACTTTATTAAAATGCAGAATCATTAATTTTTTTTTCCTTATTTGTGGTCCAATAAATATACCTTCTTTTATCTTGGCATTATATTAGCTTTATATTGAGTCTTCCTGAACCCCCTTTGCCTGGCATATATATATATATATATATATATATATATATATATATATATATATATATATATATATATATTGTTATATATATATATATATATATATATATATATATATATATATATATAAGGCAGTATGTTAAGGGTGTCTGAACTCACTCCCGAAATTATTTAAACTATCAAAATATTTTGATGGCTTGAGTCTCTAAATTTGAATTTATATTAAAAATAATAATCAAAGCAAACTAAGATTATATTTTTAATATAAATGAGGAAAACATTTATGCTTCTTAGGTTTAATGGCTGTTGAAAGCACAAAAGGAGAGTCTTTTGTAGAGGCAGTACTACGAAAGTTGAAATAAATTGTGACATTCTGATTGGACATCGTTGTAATGGTGCAGGAGCAATAAAGAGAAGTTTTAGAGTTGTTCAAGCGAGGTGTCGAAAATAATCCAGTGGGACGCTGTATGTTCATTGTTGTTCATTGTATGTTTATTGCTGTTCATTGCTGTTCATTGCTGTTCATTGTTGTTCATTGCTGTTCACATTCATATGAAGTACAACACATTAGAAACTATATTAGATCAGTGAAAACAACTGGGTATTATTTTAACTTACAAAGGCGGAAAATATTTTAATAGATAAAATAGAAATAAAATATAATTTATAATTTATTATAATTTATAAGGTAGAAAAGAATATAATTTTCCCACAGGGACAAAATGGACAATGTATGTGTGAAAAAAGATGGGGGGAAGTTACGATGAACTATTACGATTCAGAGAAGTTTTAAAGAAGTTCTTGAAGCTTTTAGAGAAGTTTTGAGATGGATCAAGATATAATACCTTCTTTAAAAACTTCAAATCTTTTGAAATCTGTAATCACGAGCGAATAAGTTATAAGTTTAATTGTAATTTCAACTTCATTATCATTAGTGACGGCAACTGCTCTTAATCTTATTGAAATTGTAATGCTTTTTTGAAAGATTTTTCTTCTAACGTAGATGAAAAATTTTCAAGGGTTTTGGAAGTTGCAAAAGAACTTCTGCTTTCTGTTAATGAAGAAATGTAATGGCAGCGTGTAAGAATTAATGTAAAAAGAAAAGAGATAAATGCAATTGTAATTACTTTTCTTGGTGATTTTTCAAACTAGTTAGAGAGGAAGTTCGAGAGCCACAGATTCACACTAGTGTTGGCCGACGCACCAGGTGCGGTGCGGTGCGGTGCGGTGCGGTGCGGTGCGGTGCGCACATTTTGGTGCAGTGCAGTGCGGTGGGCATACAAATCCAGTGTAAGGGATGCGGTGAAATGTTCAAAATATAGAGGTGCGGTGCGAGAAAAATTACTTTGCGGTGCGGTGCGGTGCGTGGTGCGCTTAAACTGGTGCGGTGCGGTGCGGTGCGGCGCGCAAAATCCTAATCCATTCTTACTAATCTTAGTAAAATGATTCCATCGATATTTAATAAAAATTTTACGAATTTTGTAAATAAGCTTGATCTATGTAGTCACAATTGGATTGTTAAGGATTTTAGCATCCATCCATCCCTCTCACAACGTGAGCTCCAGAAAGACTGTTTTGAGCCTTTCCAGAGTACGGAAATGTCTTCTGAAGCTCTTTCTCAATTCTACAGGGAACGAAAGATTAACATATGGCTTTAATAATTGTATTCATCAAAGCTGCACAAAATAAACAAAAGAAGTTATCAATCATTTTGCTGTTAAGAGAACAAGAATAATAAATTTTTATATACAAAATGGCATGGTTTTTTATTATTATTTTGAAATTGTTGTTAATGATCATTTTCTTCCCTTTTATTAAAGTAAGGTTATATATATATATATATATATATATATGTTATTATATATATAGGTATATATATATATATGAGAGTATATATATATAAATAAAGTATATTTATATATATATATATATATATATATATATATATATATATATATATATATATATATATATATATATATATATCAAAATTACACTTTAAACTTTCATAAAAAGAGGGTAGAATTAGAGCACTTTCCTCGTAGTTGGTTTATTTGTGATAGTTAGATAAACAATACAAAGGATGATTTTCATTAAACAATGGATAAGTAATGGATGGGCATATATCAACGTTAGCACTATTATGAATTACACAGACTAACTAATAAGATAATGCACTAATTCCCTATCCTAAATAGACCTGCCGGCCTTTGGTTGAATCTAACAATTTCTATAGGGCACCCTCACGCTATGAGGCTCTCGACAATACTCCCGGGCATGATTCGGTGGCGTCCCTTCAGGACCCAAGCACCAATCATAACCCTCGTCTGGTTGGCATTCTTTTCCTCCGCGGAGGAAAAGAGGCACCAACACTTGACTTTCAAATAATGTACATTGTGTAAGTATGAAGTAGACCACCATTTATGCAAAGTGATATGCCTGAGGCTTGCAATAGCCTCTTACAGAGATGCATACACTCTAAGACACTGCATGCTATTGTCTTACAAGGATTCCCTATCGTAATTTCACCCTAGACTGGTGGCCCTCGAGTGCAACAAAGGATCTCTGCCTCGGAGAACAGGGGTGAGGCCCCTGTTTTCGATTTCACAGAGATACTTTCTTACCCTCCTTCGATCGAATACAGGAAATATAAAGTTGAGGAAAGTGGAAGAACAGGTGAAATGCTACTTGTGGAAGGTGAAAGAACTTACAATATGAATATTTAATACCATTTATAAACACTATTGTTCTCGTATTAATTACCATAGCAACGTCTTAGACTCTTATTTTCCTCAAGAGCTATTTACCTCAGTTCCTCATTTCTTTTCTCTACTTTTGTTATTCCGCGTTTTTCTTGCGTTCTGTAGGGTCAGGAACAAGATTATAGAAAATTTTGACATTTCTTAAATTTTCTACTACCACCTTATCTCCTTTCACAATATGAGCGTTATTATTAGTGATCTTCACGACTTTATAAGGTCCGTGGAATCTGGGCGAGAGTTTCCCTCGGTTGTATTGTTGACTTTTCACCAGCAAATATTGAGCATCTTTTAAATTACGAGGGACGAACACATTTCTGTTTCTTAAGTTAGTTCTCTGGGAGAGTGGTTTGGCTATGAGTCCTGCCAGTTTTTCAATATAATTATCATAGGTTTTTGGTCCGTCTGGGAGAGAAGGGTCTATCAAGCCGTCAGGAATGTTTATCTCTTGCCCGAACATCAATTTGCTAGGGCAGATGCCGGATTCTGAGATAGGAGCGAGCCGAAGTGCGAATAAAACGAATGGTAATACGTCTAACCACCCTTGACTCTCCATGCTTGGCTCAGCTAGCATGGTTCTTAAACTGGTTAGAATCATCTTATGGGTTACCTCTACCTTGGAGTTACTGAATGGTGCGTAACTAGCGGTAGTTATATGTGTTATTCCTAACAGTTTACATACACTTTCAAATAAATGTGATGTAAAATTTCCTCCTCTGTCTGTGATGAGATGGCTGGGAACTCCACACATCGGAATTAGCTGATTTATTAATGTTTTAACTATGGTTTCTTTTGTGATATCCTTGAGGGGAAAGGCCCACACATAATGAGAGTACCTATCAATGAGGGTTAATAAGTACTTGTATCCTCTACAAACTGGTAATTTCAATATGTCACAGTTTAAATCTTGAAATTTGTAGGAAACTTCTTTATATTTTCCGTAAATAGGATTTATGCTACGTCCGGTCTTCCCGATCTGACATTGCGGACAGCTTCTTACAAGTGCTTTCACTCTCTTATGCATGTTGCGGAACACAAAATCGCTTTTTATCGCGGTAAGACAGCGCGAAATCCCGAGGTGTCCTTGAAAGTGAGTCATCCGTATAATATCGTCTATATGTTGTTCAGGGAGAATGACTCTGGCATAATTCAATGAGGTATCAACAAAGAGAGAGACTTCATTCTTCTTGAACCAAAATGGTTGTTTCTTTATGATTAGTGAACTTTTTTCTTTATTTTCGAGTAATGAATTAATGTATTCATCTTCTAACTGATCTTTACTAATTGCAGCGTAGTCAACTTCTTTTCTGAAGCGTTTTATTAAGTCAATATGAGCTTCATTACATCGCTGAATTAAATTTATTCGTGTATTTTCAGTAAGTATATCATTTATTTCATCTAACTTTTTAGTTGGTGATTTTTCACTCATTTTTAGCAATAACTCTTTTTCTTCCATTTCTATTCTTTCTTTCATTCTCAACCCTTTGGGTTTTAAAGTCCCTTTTTTCTCATGGGAACTATTTAAGGAATTTCTTTTGTTTACAATCTGAGTATTTAAAAGGTCTACCTTTTTACCCTTCATTGGACTGCTAACCGCAGCACGAGTGTGGTTTTGTTTTATTACCCTCTGATAATGAGCTTTGAGTTTTGGAGAAAGTTCTTCATATTTGTAGGTGGTTGTAAAATTTGAACACGACTCCACGTGGACTGTGGGAACTTCGCTCTGATTGGCTAATGTGCTGAAATGAGGACCAATCACAGTGTCCGTAGGTGCAGATGTGATTTCTGATATTCCTGCTGCTTCAGGAGTTTCATTTTCATTGTTATTTGGATCCTCATTATTTATATCATTTCTTAATAAATACTCTTCTAAGGGATTTTTCTTTTTTGTTATCAATTTGAAAGAAACTTTGTAACTAGTTAATAAATTTAGACTTCTAATTTCCCGAATATTGAAGTTTTTATCATCATTTGTTCTTTTATATTTATTGATGAGCTCACGGCAGTTGGTTTCTATATTAATATTTTTATTTGTGAGGAGATAGCCGTACTTCTTGAAAACTTTTGTTAAGCAGACTAACAGGCGATTGGATTCATCATAATTTCTTTCGGTAGGTGATAAGAGTGAACTATAAAAGGCAATCGGAAGGTGGTCTGTGCCAGCAGCGGATAAAATAACAGCAGCTGTAGATACATTTGTGGTATGTATGATAATTTTGTAATTTGAAGAGGTACCGGGATAAGTGAGTACAGAGGCATTTTCAACAGCATTTTTAATATTTTTGAAAGCTTTATCTGCAGTTGAATTCCAGCAGATGCGGCGATTTGAGTAAGGTTTTCCTTTCAAGAATAGATTTAGGGGCGCAGTTATTTCAGAATATAATGGAACGCTGCTTCGATAGAAAACTCACGCGCCCGAGGAAAGATCTTAATTCTTTGATGGTCCTGGGCTTTGGGGTATTTAATATATCCCCAATTTTCTCATGATTAGGTCTGATGCCGCTTTCACTTACAGTATAACCCAAATAATTAATCTCGCTCTGGGCTACTTGGCATTTTGTGGGATTTAAACTTATGTGCAGATAACTGAACCTCTTCAACACCTTCTCCAGGAGGATTTTGTGTGCTCTTCTTCGGTCTTTGTGTGAATCAAAACGTCATCCATATAGGCCTGAGTATTCGGTAGGCCTTGCAGGACTGTATCAATGTAAGATTGAAAGATAAAGGGAGATGACACATAACCCATGGGAAGATTTTGGTAGATAAAAGAGCCTACGATATTTGAAGTGATGGTAAAGTACTTTTGTGAGTCTGGCGATAATGGCACCGCGTAAAATGCCTGCGTCACGTCAAGTTTAGTGAAAAGACGGCTCCCCTGCAGGTTTGATATTGCATCTTGCAGGTGCGGAAGTCCATAGACTCCTATCTCGGCTCTTTTGTTCAATTCTCTAAAATCGGAGATTATTCTGACTCGATTTTCGCTTTTCTGAAGGACACTCATGGGGAAAGACCAAGGAGAATGGCTGCGGCGGAGGACTCCTGTAGCTACGAGGTTGTCAAGTTCTGCTTTTGTTTGAGCATAAAGTTTATGGGGGACCCTCCTTGGCTTAAGGGAGATGGGCGGCCCCTTTATCTCTATTTTATAAGGAAAATTGTTGGCTAATTCTATTAATACTCTCTCTGGAATATAGGCGGCTTCTGCGTCCGTAGTTATTTGACCGTCCTCAGCTATTGATGCTGTGCTCATTCTTTTATTTTTATTTTTATACTTATCAAAAATTTCGTTCCACCTTTTTTCTTGTTTCAATTTTATGTGGTGGTTTTCGGGGAGATAAGGGTTTACAAATACCTCAGCATATTTCGATAATAATTCATTAAAATTTAAAGAACTAGAAGGCACATGCTCAGGAGGAGGAGAGAGAGAGAGATTTGAAGAAGAAGAAAGAGGAGCAACATTAATATTAAAATTCACATTTCTACTCAATTTTATGGTCTTATTTGTAATTTGATCTAATAATAAATCTTCTTTAAAATTAATGCCCATCTCAAAACTTTTTAAAAAGTCTAATCCTAAAATATTGGTGCTTACATTAGCGATATAAAAAGTAACAATATATCTACGCCCCAATCCCAGATCGATTTCAATATCTTTAATACCATAGATTGCAATTTTTGTATTGTTAGCAGCAAGCATATAGCCTACCGGCGCTTTTTGATGGTCATTTGCAGCGCATTGTAAGAGGCTGAAGACAGATCCGCAATCTACCAAATAATCGATCTTATTTAATGTGTCATAGACTATATACAAGGTCAAATTGTCAATCTTGCAAACCCTGTCTTCCTCAACAGCGGCTGTAATTATCTTACTGCTTAAGCAGCGCTCGTCATCAGCACTTAAATCAGTTGGGTCTGACTGCAGGGTATTTGCTACATTGCTTCCATCTTCCCTTGTATTATCTATGACACCCCCCCCCATTTAATAAATTTGAGTTAAAAAGGACATATCCCACATGCAAGGGACTAACAGCAGTAATAAAATGGTTATTTTGTACATTACCAACATTGCTTGAGACATTTGTTTTGAGACCTGTGTTGAGGTCAGTATTATTTAATATAATATCATTATTTGTTGATATATTTTTGTTTTGTGGACTACTACTACTTTTCATATTTAAATTTTTAGAGTTCTTTATATTAAAAGGAGCATGCATTCCTTGTACATTTGTGTGAATTGAATAGGGTTCAATGATAAAGTTTTTATTTATTTGTTCATTTTTTTCATTTTTATTGTCAATTTTAATGGAATTTATATTTTCAGTTTGGATAGTGCTGGTAGTTGTATCTATATTTTGATCAATTTCTGGATCAATATTGTTCATATTGTTTGTAATAATAATTTTATTTTCAATGTCATTATTATTATTATTATTATTATTATTATTATTATTATTATTATTATTATTATTATTATTATTATTATTATTATTATTATTATTATTATTATTATTATTATTATTATTATTATTATTATTATTAGTAGTAGTAGTAGTAGTAGTAGTAGTAGTAGTATTTTCACCACTATCATTTTGAAGGTTAATAGAGTTATTATGATTGAGATAATTTATATTTATTTCTTCAGCACTATTATTTCGTAAGTTTATTTCATTAATCACTGCACTGTTTGTAATAGGGTCACAGATCATTTGAATGGTATTGTTAAATCTCACTTTTCTATTTTGATTATGGTTTTCACGGCTGCTGTTTGATGGTAATGGTCGCAGCCTTGTTAGCAGTTTTCCGACGATGATGGGGCATTTTTCTGATTATTACCATATATTAATGGATACATAGGACATTCAGGGCTTTCACATTTGAATGCTTTGAAGAGATAGCGAGCATGATAGAAGCATAATTGATTGACCGCGTTATTAAAGGCTTTACTGTACCCATTTGTATCTGTTTCTGAGTAACGTGACCTACTTTTAGCACGTGACCGATTTTCTTTCTCAGCTGTGTCTGCTTGGTTTTTAACGAACAGCTGAAAAGAGTGAGCGAGCTCATTCACTGTTTTGGTGAGTTCAGCCAGCTGGTGGGCCACTTGACCTTCACCGCGGTTCTCAGTTTCATGTTTGCGCTCTGGGTTGCTGGGAAGTAGGTAGGCGGAGTCTGTTTCTCTTGTGTCTGTTCTGTTACGCACAGAATTCACAGAACTCCAAGTCTGTTCTTCGTTTGGTTGATGATAATTTCTTCCTTTTCGAACAAAATTCTTATATAGATCGTCCGAAACTTTGACCATTCTGACAAGGTCATTTTCTTCCGCTAATGAATAGACTGACATCTGAATGTTTTGGGGCATCTGCTCTAAGAAGAGGTCTATCGCAAATTTGGGGTTGTGTTCTACCAACACATCGAAGCTCTTATTCCCCAGTACCCCCTTGACACGATGGAGATATTCACTGGGCAACTCATCGGGTTTCATGCCTTGCTTAAATACATCGCGGATTCTGTTCCTCAAGGCGGGGAGGTAAACTTCCTCGATGTTTTGTAATAGCAGACGATAAGCGTTGTTTTGAAGAGGAAAAGTGATTTTGGAGACCAAATTTGTGGGCAAGATTGGAGCCAACAAACGAACACGTTCGTGGGTATCTTCTATGTGATTTAATTTGAAGATCGCTGTGGTAGCACTTAACCAATTTATAACATCGTAGGGGTCAAAGGTTGGTAATTGACTTGATGTTAATTGACTGTATGTTCTTATCGGTGATTCGGCATCATGACGCCGCGTCCTTTCCTTTTGGCGCGAAGATGGTGGCGTCGCTTCCATCTCAGTTTCTGAGCGAGAACCAGATGGCGTTCCCTCATTATGAGAGGGGGAAAGGCGTTGGGGAGAGGGAGTTTGGTCCTTCCCTCTTTTTGTGGACTTCTTTGTTTGAGTTCTCAAAGTCAGCTTCTTAGTCGATACCATTTTCTATGGTCTTGTTGTTACCGACTGAGTTTTGAGTCAACTGTTTGGCGTGTTGATTTTAGGCCTAAATCGAGAGCTTGAATTTGAATTTTCGCTTTCGAAGTAATAACGACTTTTTTTTCTTATTTAATGAGGTTAATAAGGAGCTTTTTCTTCACGTTATTAATTTTGACTCAAATAGTTTATTCACTTTATCTAACTATCAATATTTTAGTCACAAAACTGACGAGAAAGTACCGTTTTTTTTTTTTTTTTCAATTTTTAATGTATCTGACTCCAATTAGGGGGTTTAGCCCCCTGTCGCTCCTGGGGTTACCAAAATGACGTCTAGGCCGAAATCACTTCGACAGTCATAGCAAAGGGGGGTAATTAGAGCACTTTCCTCGTAGTTGGTTTATTTGTGATAGTTAGATAACAATACAAAGGATGATTTTCATTAAACAATGGATAAGTAATGGATGGGCATATATCAACGTTAGCACTATTATGAATTACACAGACTAACTA
>JABUQX010113589.1:20000-22500 GCA_015478945.1 Trachelipus rathkii
TAATAATAATAATAATAATAATAATAATAATAATAATAATAATAAATAATAATAATAATAATAATAATAATAATAATAATAATAATAGAATATAATAAAATAATAATAATAATATAATAATAATAATAATAATAATATAATAATTTTAAAATTAATAATAATAATAAAATAATAATATAATTAGCGATTAAAGGATAATTTAAATTAGAATAATAATAATAATAATGAAAGTATTAAATGAATATTTATCATTATTATTATTATTACTTATTTATTATTATATATATGATTATTATTAGTATTATTCGTGATGTACCGATTTATTACTATTATTATTATTATTATTATTATTATTATTATTATTATTATTATTATTATTATTATTATTATTATTATTATTATTATTATTATATATATTATATTAATATATTATTGCTATATATTATTCATTATTATATTATCTATTACACTGCGTCAACAAAAAAAGTCATAAAATTTCTTTGGATGAATATTTTGTGTAGCAATTATATGAACTAATTGGAGAGGGTGCTGATTCCAGCTATATAATCCGACTTGCGTTATCACATCCCTATTACAGCGCAATTCATGGCATCCCTTTTGTTCATAGTTCCCTGTAATGACAAATTCATTTGACTCATACGTTGTGATAGTACGTACATATGCGTGCACTTCATGTCTACAAGTAGCAGCATGATTTACTGCGGTCGATTATGCGAAGGATGTTTGTAACTTTCAAATACAATGATAGTTCATATTACCAAATGGTTTAAGAGGAGAGAAGCTCGAACAAACCGCATGATGACTAACTGCTACTTCGTGCCTAAATAGAAGTGTTGAAGGCTTACATATATGAAGAGACAAAACTACCACCTTACACCTATTCCCGACATTTCTTCTAGCGAAGGGAGACCAGTTGCCCACAGGGATGAGGATCCTGTACAGTAATATAAAGGCCAGCAGTAGATTAATTATATAGTCAGATACATAAATACTAGATACGTCTTACCATAGCTATGGATGCTAATGGACAGAGATCATAGTCTATCACCCATCTGAAATTAGAGTCGGCATGGTATCGGTTTCTATTGTTTATCCCAGGGTGAAACTGAAACCATCAAAGTCTGAGTTGCATTTGCTCGAATTAAGTTTCTCTGAGGCTGTTGGCTTTTGATTCTGTTTGTCATGAAAAACGACTACTGGACCATGGCCACAAGAGTAACATTTTTTATCGCAACAGAGAAGCAGAGCTGCGGAGGTTCTCCAGACAATAACTAAGGGTCATTGAAGGCAGTAACCAGGGCAAGTGGGAATATCAATTGATGGCTCCTACTTTGTTGAAGCTTGATGAGGGATATTTCCAGACCGACTATGCACGTAGATCGTCTAACGAATGAGAAAGTCTTACTAACCCATCGTAGGTTATGATTTACCAAAAACTAAACCCATTCTTCTATTACATTTATCATTCTCCTAGATTACCCTTATTGTTAGAGGTATTATAATGTTAAAACAATAATATCTGTCAAAAGACATGTATCATATCATTGCGATTGTTTCTCTCCCTTCATATATCCAATTTATGGTATGATTGTAGTGTAATATTAGTATAGTAATATATATATATATATTATATATATATAATTATTATATATAATGTATATATATTCTTATATATATATATATATATATAGATATTATATTATATTACTTATTAATATATATAATATATATATATAGATATGAGCAGGTACGCTTGCTAGAAATTTGGTAGAGTTCTTTTGTTGTAGCAAGTACCCTATAATAAAGAGATATAATACATTTTAAACCATATTTCGGAAAATGAATGTATTATACTGCAAACATACAGTAAAAGATATTTCAATGGAAATAAAGAGGTAGCAAAGTCTCAACTTTCTGATTAGGATACTCTCTTCTTCGTAAGTTGGCTGAGATAGTTAGTCACGACTTACATCCATCGTCGTGTACCCCAATTGGCCTGACTCTTAATTCTTGTAGCGAAAATTTGTGATTATGAAAAATTCCTAGCAGATCGCAGCCCTTTCTTTAATATTTATGCCTCTCTTGCCGAAGCTGCGTTTTTAAGTTTTGAAGGAGTTCTGTAGAGAGTATCTTGGAGGTGATATTTATTTTCCTTCTGATTCTTCTGCTGATTAATTTAATCTGACTGAAGAAGATTTCAACAGGACGGATTATATATATTATTTCATCTTCGACTTTGATAAAATTTTGCTCGCGCAAATCTTAGCATAAGTACGAACTATAAATTAAAAATTTTTGAGGACATTTATACTGAGTGTTACATTACTTCCCGCGCCTACACACGAGTGAGAAAGTATGTACATATAATATACAAATATATAAAAGCCCGTCCGGTGATACAAATGTCGAGACATATTGCTGTGGCATGTTACAATAGGTCTGCATCAAACATGTAAAACATTTTCAATGTGAGGTAAAA
>JABUQX010113589.1:27500-51909 GCA_015478945.1 Trachelipus rathkii
ACCTCACGGCATTTACCTTATTTCATGAAAGAGCAAATACTTGTAGGTAACTGCTACCTAGGATCCGACCGAGGGATCGAACCCTGGCCATTTGTCAAGGATATCTGTTGCGCTACCGTTGTGCCACGATAGATAGATAGATAGATAGATAGATAGATAGATAGATAGATAGATAGATAGATAGATAGATAGATAGATAGATAGATAGATAGATAGATTAATAAATGATAGAATAGAAGATAGATAGATAGATAGATAGATAGATAGATAGATTAGATAGATAGTCTTTTGTCTTTAATTCTTTATTTCGTAAAATTAGTAATTTAGTAAGTAAAATAAAATTAAAATTAAAGAATAAAACAAAACAGTAAAAAATTAATTTACAAATATAGATAGATAGATAGATAGATAGATAGATAGATAGATAGATAGATAGATAGATAATAAGATAGATCAAGAAATAGATAGATAGATCAAGAAATAGATAGATAGATAGATAGATAGATAGATAGATAGATAGATAGATAGATAGATAGATAATATATTTTCTAATTTATAAAGAAATAGATAGATAGATAGATAGATAGATAGATAGATAGATAGATAGATAGATAGATAGATAGATATAATGAAAAACTGATGCACAGACAGTCAAAGAGAAAAAAACATGATAAAAAATACTTTTGCCTAATTTTTTTTTTTTTTTTTTTTTTTAATATTTTTTTTTTAAAGGGTAAAATAATAACGGTATTCAACAAAAACTCAGCTGGTATGGGTTTGAATAGAGCTTTTGTGTCGGTTTGTCAGCAAACTACATTGATGTATGTTAGACATATGTTGATGAGAACGGTGTCAATTTTTTTCTTTTTTTTTTACAAACACTCTTACGAAAGGGGTTAGGAAGGAAGGAAACGATGAAATATTAAACAGGAAAAAGGAAAGAAAAGCAGAGAGATACGAATAGAAGCGAATAATGAAATTATTGAAAAAAAATGAAAATAAAAAAGTAGAGCGCGCTAGAGACAGTCCTAAAGGTAATGTGTGGTATGATCTGTTACATGATAGGCTATTCTTTATCCATGAACCAACGGTGACCTCAGAAACGTACTTGATATATTGGGGCACTTTGTTTCTCCGCAACTGAATAATCTGCAACCCAGCATAATGTTTAACAAGATGGAAGACCTCCGCATTGGGGCAAAATCGTTTACAGATTCCTAAACAATAAATTCCAAAACAGGTTAATCGGTCGTGGAGGTCCAGTTCCTTGGCATCCTTGATCCCCCCGACATCACACCATGTGATTTTTTTTCCTTTGGTTACAGATATTGCTGATTTTAATGCAAGAATCTTAGTTGCTATTCAACAAATTAATGTGTAAATGCTGTGCGTAAAATGAAGAATTTTGGAATATCGACTAGATTGGTGTTTTAGAATGCACCAATGGTACCATATTGAATGTTTGAAACATTTTCACATATGTGAAACAAACTTTGGATAATAAAAATTTTAAATATGATTGTTTCAAACTACTTGGTTTGACAATAATATATGTACGTTACGAGAAATTGTCCAGATAAGTACAAAGTCTCGGAACGCTGTATATATATATATTAATATATATATATATATATATATATTATATATATATATATATATATATATTATAATTATATATATATATATATATATATTATATATAATATTGGTTATATAAATCTTAAACATATGTATTATATATATATATATATATATATATATATATATATAATATAATATATATATAATTATTATTATATATATTTAGTATATATATATAATGTATATATATATATTATATATTATATATATATATGTATATATATATATATATTTATATATATATATATATATATATATATATATATATATATAATATAAATATATATATATTGATATATATATATATATATATATATATATATATATATATATCTCTATATGTTTGTCAGCTTAAAATTTTAATTTGCAGGTCTGCATTATAATATTGCTATGAAACTCCAGTTGTCAGGGACATTAAAAAAATTAAAATATGAAGTCGTATTGGATGGATAACTGCTGTTTTGATAGTATACACTTATCATTTTTTCTAACTCCGATTCACGTCTTCAATAAAGTGTTGATCATTTCCATTGGTTCAAAATTTCTAAAATAGCAACATGCTTTATTTTTTTTTTTGAGTAATAAATGTGGCGACGTGTAGTCACCAAATATATTTATTTTGTGCGTATTATGTTTTTTTTAACTCATTATTGTGTGTGTGTGTGTGTGTGTGTGTGTGTGTGTGTTGTGTGTGAAATAAACAAGAGAAGAAGAAGAAGAAGCAGAAGAAGAAGAAGAAGAAGAAAAAGTTAAGAAAAGAAAAGAAAAAGAAAGTAAAAGAAAAAAAAATAAGTAAGAGGAAGAAGAAGAAGAGAAGAAGAAGACAGAAAGAAGAATAAGAGAAGAAGAAGAAAAAAAGAAGAAGAAGAAGAAGAAGAAGAAGAAGAAGAAGAAGAAGAAGAAGAAATAGAAGAAATAGAAGAAGAAGAAGAAGAAGAAGAAGAAGAAGAAATAGAAGAAGAAGAAGAAATAGAAGAAGAAGAAGAAATAGAAGAAGAAGAAGAAGAAGAAGAAGAAGAAGAAGAAGAAATAGACCAAGAAGAAGATAAAGAAGACAGAGATAGATAAGAGAAAAAAGAAAAAAAAAGAAAAAGAAAAAGAAAAAGAAAAAGAAAAAGAAAAAGAAAAAGAAAGAAGAAGAAGAAGAAGAAGAAGAAGAAGAAGAAGAAGAAGAAGAAGAAGAAGAAGAAGAAGAAGAAGAAGAAGAAGAAGAAGAAAAAGAAGAAAAAGAAGAAAAAGAAGAAAAAGAAGAAAAAGAAGAAAAAGAAGAAAAAGAAGAAAAAGAAAAAAAAGATAGATGACAAGAAATTTTAATAATATATTTGAAGAGTATCGACGAAATTATCACCATGGATTTTCAGGAAGGAAAGAGATGTGACAAATTCTCACGAATATTCTAATTGATGTAACCTACCTTGACAACAAAGTAAAGACAAGGAACGTTACTGGTTTCTGATATCTGATTTCAAAGAGACAGAAATGGAAATATGATTTTAGTGACTTGATAAGCATGATATATTACTGGTCTTTCAAAGTAGTGCTAGTGGTACTATCACATGTGGTTGGAAATGTATAATATCTGATTCTGAAAATGATTTCTAGGCAGGCTGAGGTGCAGGTAAATTATTTTGCTGGTTCATACTTCGTCTCCACAATTTAAAAAATTCCCAGTTCCGAATTTTAAAGTAAAGTAATAGTTTTTTTTTTTTACCTCCATCTTCGACTCCACCCAAAATAGTTTCTGCTTATACTCCTTCTCCAATCAAAAAAAAAAACTGACTCCAGCTCCACCCTAAATCTTGCTCCATGGCTTCGGATCGGCCTTAAATGCTCACTCCAGAGCTCTGGCTCTAGGATAAGATGATCTTATGGGTGCCAACACTAATGACCATTAAGAAAGAGGAATTATATGTCATGACTTCCTTTATAATTTCTTTATTTATCACGTGCTAAATCCCCACACAATCAGTGGGCGACTTAAGAAAAATTAATGTAAAATTATTTTGACCTTTCTGACCCGTGACCTTTTTTGAGCTTCGAATTTTTTTACCTGACGTTGACCTTTTTTTGGCCTTGACCTTTTTTGACAACCTTTGGTCTTCCATGGGTCTTTGTGGCCCACGGTATTTTTTGGCACCGCCTAATTTTTTTGGCAACCCTATTTTTTGGGCACCTAAATTTTGGCAACTTCGAAGAAGGGTTGGGCCAAACGGTTGCGTCAGCAAACGTTGTAGGTATTGCCCCCTATTTTACGCCCCCTAATTTTTTTCGACCATTGGGTTCAATTATTTTGACCCACGGTAAATTTTGATCTTCCTTTAGGGGATTAGCCCTTTTTTTAGATTGTCTACCTTGTTTGACCAATGATATTTCGACCAACGCCCTTGATCTGCCATTGGTCATGTTTGCCCACGGTAATTTTTGGCTATCCTTTGGTCTTTGATTCTTCGCATGGGTCATTTTTTGGCCACGGTATTTTTTGGCAACCCTTTGGTCTTCCATGGGTAAATTTTGGCCCACGGTAATTTTTGTTCCCACCCTTTTGATCTTCCATGGGTCATTTTTTGGCCACGGTAATTTTTTTCGACCAACCCTTTGGTCTCCATGGGTCAATTTTGGCGCACCGCGTATTTTTTGCTACCCTTTGGTCTCCATGGGTCAATTTGTGACCACCTAAATTTTTGGCTACCCTTTGTTCTTCCATGGGTCAATTTTTGACCCACCCTATTTTCCGATTCACCCTTTGGTCTTCCATGGGGTCAATTTTGGCCCACCGGTACTTTTTTGATCTTCCTTTAGGGCTTAGCCCTATTTTTTTATGTCTTTTATCTGGTTGTTTTTGACGCTAATGTATTATCGGCCTTACTTGCCATATACCAATTGGTCGAATTTTGGCCGCATCGGGTAATAGTTTTGGCTATACCCTTTAGGGATTTAGCGCGCGTTTTTGATGTCTTTTAGCGTTGTTTGACCATGAATATTTCGCGCCTTTTATACTTGCTAGTATCATGGTCAATTTTGGCACGGTAATTTTTTGTCTTCCTTTTAGGCTAGAGGTTTCTCAACTATTTCGTCTACCCGCCCATCTTTGAATCAATTATTTTTTCATGCGCCCCAAATTTTTTTTTAATTTACAAAACTTAAAAACCAATGACGATTCATGTCCTTTATTAATTTAACTATAGTGTGGCATAATTAGTCTGGTCTGGAGTTAAACTTACATTAAAAACGAGACTTTTTATAAAGTGGTAAGGTCAATTAAAAATGCACTTCTAACATAATATTAAGATATCTTTTGTATTCAAGATTATAAGACAAACATTAAGTCATTTTTAATTTTTAAACAAACAATCATTAATTTTCAAACTAATTCTAAATGGTGAAGGATGATCTGATACTTTTTACAAGTTTGTTGATAATCAGGTCTTCGAATTTACTTCAAACGTAGCCGGACAAGTCGCAGAGCGTTTCGTAACATGCAAACGATTTCTACTTTTTAGTAAGCACGCGTTGCGCCAGACTAGATTAAACGAGATGGGAATGCTATCAAAAATCGTTGAACGATCGACCACAATCCAGGGTACAATTGCGGGATTGGCTTTTGTAGCCAAAATTTTTACAATCAAACAGGGCAGAAATATAAACTAAAATTACTAAATAATCGATGTTTTTGTGTAGTAGGTAGGATTTAATTTCAGTGAATTTTAAAATATTAGGATTAGATGAAATTACAAATCAGCCTCGCCGGCCCTAAACCACTTGGAACACCCCATTTTTTTCTAATGGTCCCTTACCCGGAGCCCCATCTAGGCCTGTCCAGCGCCCAAACGGGGGCGTTTATCGCCACTTTGAGAAAGACTAGCTTTGGACTTTCCCTTTTTTTGATCGTCTTAACCTTGTTTTGACCACGATATTTCGGCTGACCTTGCCAGATACCATGGGTCAATTTTGACCACACTAACTTGTGCTTTGATGGTTCCCAATGCAACGTAAGAAGTTATCTAGTGATGGTTCTTATTAGTGTTCTATGAGTATTATATGAGTGCCAGGTGAGTGCTGCCAGGTGAGTGGCAAGTGAGTGCCAATGAGTGCCAATGAGTGCCACCGAGTGCCAATGAGTGCCAAGTGAGTGCGCACATAGTGCCAAGTGAGTGCCACAATAGTGCCAACTGAGTGCACTTTTTTCAGGCCTTTTCTAGCCCCTGTGGCTAGAATAGCCCTAATATTGGTGTCTACCTAGGTAATAAGGTATGAGGAAACGCCATTGGTGTATATTACAAGTTTGCTAGGATGCTTCTAATATGGAGTTCGTATTTTCTGCATATAACTATATATATTATATATATACTATATATATATATATATATATTTATATTATATATATATATATATATATATATATATTATATATATATATATATATATATATATATACTATATATTATATATATTATATTACTTGCACACACACCTACACACACATACACTAATGAATTTATATACACACATTAACTATGACACTTATACACACTATGACACTTATAAGCCTTACACTCTCCATAGACACTTACATTAGACCATATACACTACACTCACAACAACACAGATACACTTACACTTACACTTCACACTCGATATTTTGATCTGCAACTTTGATGCGCTCATACTTTGGATGCCCCGGCATAAAATGCTCAGGCATTGATGCTCAACTTTGGAGTTCATCTTGATGACCATCTTTTGATACGTCATCTTTGGATTACATCCTATAAATTGATGGATTCATCTTTGATGAATCACTTTGATGGCTCATCTCTAACCCGCATCATAGAACCGAGTTAATATTAATGTCTTCCCAGGTCATAATTGGAACACCAGGTCGCCGCATGCGCCCCTTCCGCACAAAGTCAGTCGAACACGCACGAAGGTGCGACCGCCGCGACGAAAAAATTGATATCAATGTACACTATTAAAGAATTTCTCTTTCAAATATACTATGAGTCATTCATTTTACATTTCACTACTTTAAACATTTTATTAGAAAAACATTTTGCGATTCTCTAAAACTTTTACTCATTAGCAGGCATCTTTTATATTTTTTACTTAATACTTTTTGAATTTATAAAATTTTTAATTGTATGTAAGAAGAAAAAAACAGAGTGCGCTGATATATAAACTTTTATTTTACTAGCAATTGTAGAAATTTTATTAAAAACAATATATTTTACAAAACTTAAAGCAGTAAAAATCAGTAAATCAATAAAGGTGTTACCTAACACTAGGGGGGATTAGTATGCTTTGTTTTACTGCTTTAACTGTTTTAACTTCATGTTTATCTGCTTTAACTCATGTTTTTACTGCCTTTTACTTATATGTTTTACTGCTTTAAGCTCACATATTTTATTAACATTACATACTTAAAGCAGTAAATAGTAAATCAATAGAGGTGTTGCCTAACACCTAGAGGGGGATTAGTATGCTTTTTTGTTTTACTGCTTTACTGGCTTAACTCAATGTTTTTACTGCTTTATACTCATGTTTTAACTGCTTTACTTATATGTTTTACTGCTTAACTCACATATTTATTAACATTACATACCTTTAAAGCAGTAAATCAGTAAATCAATAGAGGTTGTTACCTAGCAACAAAGGGGATTAGTATGCTTTTGTTTTACTGTTTTTACTGCTTTAACTCATGTTTACTGCTTTAACTCATGTTTTTACTGCTTTTAACTCATATGTTTTTACTACTTTAACTGCATATTTATTAACAGTATGCTTTTTACTTTGTTTTTCCTAATTTTTATTAATTTTTTATTATTATTTTTTATAATTTTTAATTTTATTTTTTTATTTAATATTATTTTTTATTATACTTAGTGTTATTTACTTCATACCTATTGTTTATTATTATTTATGAATCACACATTTCATATGAACACTTCTACACAATCTACACTATCGCAGCTTACATTACCATAGACACTTACATTCACACCCCACACATACACCACCACACACACACACTCACATACACACACATACACACACTCACACACAGATTTACTTACAGCCACACACAGATTTACTTACACTCACACATACTTTACTTACACTCACACCAGATTTACTTACATCTCACACAGATTTACTTACACTCACACACAGATTTACTTACAGCACACAGATTTACTTACACAACACAAGATTTAAAATGAAAAAAAAATAAAAATAATTATTAAATATTTTTATTTTTGAGTACTATAAAACCATGAAATATACAAATCACAACACACACCCAGATTCTTACTTACACTATACACACACAGAATTTACTTACATACCACAAACACACGCCACACCCACGCACACTCACTTAACACATATACACCGTATATTTATTAAACATCTCTTATGTTTTCAATTACAACCCACGTACAAACTTTATACTTACCATTCAAATATACCTAAAATTATTTCCAAGTTTCTTAAAACTTCTATACATACAACTTCAATCATTATCTTGGAAGCCAAGAATTTGATTATCTAACTGTTAATCTTTTGTTTATAAATTTTATAACCCTATCAACCGTTTTTTAAAATCATTTTTCCTCCTACCTATGCAAATTTTATTAAAAACATATATTTTAAGCCTACCTTAAAGCAATAAATCAAGATAATCAGATAAAGGCCTAGCCCCTGCACCCTCTGCTACTCAAGCTACTCGCCACGTTTTGTTCTATTGACTTACTGCTTTACATATTGAGACATGTAATAAGTATAAAAATAACAAAATAAGTTCTTCTCCTGCTAACATAACATGTATTTTTATTAAAATCATTTCTAGGTTTTTATTTAAATATAACAATATATCTCCTTACATTTATATTATTCACGTAGAATGTTTAACTAAAATATTTCAAACAGTTTGTTTAAATATTCGAGCGTTTCTCTTCTATTATTATTAATTATTATCTATGTACATTGACAATCCATCACGAGAAAAGCACAACAACCCGACTCCTACAGATACCACTGACCTCTCTCTGTACAAATGTGTTTGAAATAATACTTTAGGCTCCTAATTTAGGATTAATCCTTTTGTATCCCGGGGCGATTTAGCCTAATTCCAGGTCAAAAATATTTTCAAACTGACCTTTTTCTGTAGAATGTGGTGCAACAACTACGTTAGGCCTAAATTTTAGGCCTAAATTTAGGATAGCCTTTTTGTAGTACCGGGCTATTTAAATGCCTACTCAGGTCAAAAGGTAATTCCAGTATTGACAAGAATCATTGTTATTATTATTTTTATAAAATTATTTTTCAAAACTGAAACATGCTGGATCGGTAAGGAGTGCGGGTTAGAAGGAAATGTTTTCTTTACTTGTGATTGGTCGGAGTAGTTTTCCTAGTTTCCATAGCTAACACCAGTGAACTAGCACGAGCCCTTGCGCGATGGCCCGTGGACCGAGCACCGCAGGGTGCCGACCGGCCGCGTCCCCCGCCCGCCGCGTTCCCGCGCGCCGCGTACCCGCCCGCGCGTGCGCCCGCAGGCGCAATATTTCCGCGTTTCCCGCCGGCCGCGTGCGCACCGCAGCGCAATAATTTCCGCCGTTCCCCGGCCGCCGCGGGCGCCCGCAGGCGCATTATTCCCCCGCGAATTATTATTACAACACACACACACACACATCACACACACACACCCACACACACACACACTACGCAAACCGCACACTCACTTACTCATATAACGTATAATTTTTAAAACATTTTTATTTTTTTAATTATTATACTTAGTGTTTTTTACTTCATACCTATTGTTAATTTATTATTTAGAACACCACACAAACATCAACACCATACACACTTACACATACGCTCCAACTCCCATTCGATATTTTTTGATACTCACCACTTCTGATGGCTCTCAGCTTCCTTTCGAATGCTACTTTGATGCCTACAGTAATTGATGCCTCAACTTTGCTGCTCAGCTTTTGATGCTCAAAACTTTGATGCCCGCTCACACTTTTGATAGCCTCAGCCTTTGATACACTCAAACTCTATAATTTTGGTACTCAGCTCGTTGGTGGTCTTCATCGTTTGATGATTCATCCTTTGACTCGGGGTACCACTCTTTGATAACCACCCTAACTATTGCATCGATTCTCTTATAAGCACACATGCACACACAACACATACACCACTTGCACATATGTCACCACCACCACTCGATATTTTTTGTACTCAGCTTTGCTGGTCTTCATGCTATTGATGACTCATCTTTGGATGGCGTCATCTTTGATACCAACCTAATAATTGTGAGTTCATCTTATAAAGACAGTTACACTATACGCATAGATATGACTAATTACACTTACAACTTATACACAGCAATACCTTAATATCTGCTTATTCACACATACGCACATACACATAGACTACCGTACGTTAAACCCAATAGACACTTAACTCAGCAGACACACACACACATAAATTATATAATTTATTATATATATTTATATATATATATATTATATTATATATATTATACTATATATATGTATATATGATATATAATATACTATATATATATATATTACTATATATATTTCATTCGCGAGGGAATTATTGCGCCTGCGGGCGCACGCAGGCGGGCGGGAACGCGGAATTATTGCGCCTGCGGGCGCACGCGCGGGCGGGAACGCGGCGGGCGGGGACGCGGTGGGTCGCACGCTGCGGTGCGGGGTTGGCTGCCTTTGCGGGTGGGCTCATGCTGAGCCCTGGTGGTTTGCTTATGAACTGGAAAACTACTCCGATCAATCACAAGTAAGGAATAACTTTCCTTTCTTACTGCTTAAAGGATCTTACGCGATTCGTCAGCATGTTTCAGTTTGAAATATATTTATAAAATAATAATAACATGATTCTTGTCTATACTGGTTAATTACACCCTTTTTGACCTGGTATCAGGATTAAATTAGCCCGTCTACATAAATTTATACCTAAATTTAGGCCTAAATAGGCCTAACGTATTTATTGCACCACATTTTACAGAAAAAGGTCAGTTTGAAATATATTTTGACATGGAATTAGGGCCTAAATCGCCCCGGATACAAAAAGGATTTAATGCCTAATTTAGGCCTAACGTAGTTATTGCAACACATTTTACAGAGAGAGTGGTCAGTTTCGTATCCTGTAAGGAGTGTTGGTTGTTGTGTTTTCTCGTGATGGATTGTCCATGTGTACATAGATAATAAATAATAATAAATTAAAACACGAATTAATTTAAAAAACTTTGAAATATTTTTTAGTTAACATCGAGTGATTAATTAAATGTAGTGAATAATTGTTATTTTTAAATAAAAACTTTACAATTGATGTTTAATTAAAATACATGTTATGTTAGCAGAGAAGTACCTTTTATTTTTGTTATTCTTTAACTTATTACATGGCTAAAGTATGATGTAAACATAGTAGCAGCCACCAGACACCCTCTACACTAAGCTATGGCACGTTTTGTTCTATTGACTTAATGCTTTACATCATCTTAGCCATGTATAAGTATAAAAATAACAAAATAAGTTCTTCTCTGCTAACAATAAATGTATTTTATTAAAATCATTCTAAAGTTTTTATTAAAAATAACAATTATTCACTTACATTTAATATTATTCAAATCGATCTTAACTAAAAATATTTCAAAGTTTTTTAAATAATTCGAAATCCTTACACATAGTATTAGAAACTATGTAGATGAGAATAACATCACGAGAAAGCACAACAACCCGAAATCCTTACACATAATAAGAAACTGAGGTGATGTAACAATGTCGTTGACAATATCCTTATTTTACGCCCAAATTATTAGGCGGCTAAGCGTAGTCTATTGCACCACATTTACAGAAAAAAGGTTCAGTTTTGAATAATATTTTTGACCTGGTATTAAGCTTAAATCAGCCCGGGATACAAAAAACGGAATTACACATACGCTAAAATAACTTAGACATAAAGTAAGTTATTCAAAAACATAAACAATACATTCTACAGAGAGAGGTCAGTTTGTAATCTGTAAGGGAGTGCGGGTTGTTCTGTTTTCTCGTGATGGATTGTCAATGTACATAGATAATCATGATCATAATAAAGAAAACCCGATTATTTAAACTTTGAATATTGTTAATTAACATCTAGTGAACAAAAAAAACGCAAGTTAAGATTTTTAAATATTGTTATTATTTTAAAATAAAACTTAGAAAAGATCTTAATTCAAATACACGTTATGTCAAGCGCAGGAAGAACTTTAATTTTTGTTCTTTTTATTCTTATATTACATGGCTAAAGATGATGTAAAGCAGTAAGTCAATAGACAAAACGTGGCATAAGCTATGATGTAGAGGGGTGCTAGGGCTGGCCTTACTGATTTAAACTGATTATAATTGGCTTAAGGTACGATAACACTAATCATGATACTTTTCCTAAATTTCATAAAATTTAGTAAAAAGTTAATTTTTAATGATTTATTGTATATATAATATATAAAACAAAAGTAATTAACTTAATAATAAATTCTTTGTTAAAGATATCGATTGATTTTATTATAGAACATTTATAAGAAACTTGGAAATAACTATTTAGTTATTATTTGAATGAGTATATATAATGTACCGTCGGTTAAATTAAAACATACAAATGATTTTAAAATAATTATCACGTTATATGTGTAAGTGAGTGTGCGTTGTGCTGCTGGGATAGCTGTGTGTTGTGTGTAAGATAAATTGTGTGTGAGTGTAACGTAAATCTGTGTGTGTGTGTGTGTAAGTTAATCTGTGTGTGTAAGATAAATCCTGTGTGATGTGTAAGTAAATGCTGTGTGGCTCGAGGTATAGTTAATCTGTGATGAGGTGATAATGTAATCATGTGTGTGAGTGTAAGCTAAATATGTGTGAGTGTAAGTAAATCTGCGTGCGTAAGTAAATCTGTGGTGTGGTGTGTGTATGTTGTGTGTGTGTGTGTGTATAAGTGTAAATGTAAGTGACTATGGGTAAATTAAGTGTCATAGTGAATGTGTGTTAAGTAGTCATAAATGAATGTAGTGTTTACTAAATAATATAACAATAGCGTATTGAGTAAATAACACTAGTATATAAAATAATAATAAAATAAATAATCCGAGTCGGACTCGAATAAAATAATTTTCGGCTCCTGAAAGTATTAAACAAGTAAAAAGCATAATGTTACATAATATGTGAGTTAAAGTAGTAAAACAATATGAGTTAAAAAGCAGTAAAAACATGAGTTAAACAGCCGTAACATGTATTTCTCTATGTAAAACAGTAAAACACAAAGCATACTAAATCCCCTTGTTGCTAAAGGATAAACCTCTATTAGATCATTACTGATTTACTGCTTTAAGGTATGTAATGTTTAAAAGAATATGTGAGTTAAAGCAGTAAAACATATAAGTTAACGCAGCAGAAAAGCATGAGTTAAAGCAGTAACTGAGTTAAAGCAGTAAAGCAGAAACAAAAGCATACTAATACCCTCTTGGTGTTAGGTATGATTTGATTTACTGATTATACTGATTTACTGCTTTCAGGTATGTATGTTAATATAATGTGGTATAACGCAGTAAACTTAAGATTTAAAGCAGTAAAAAACTGAGTTTAAGCAGTAACAACATGAAGTTAAAAACATAAGCAGTAAAACAAAAGCATACTAATCGCCTTGGTGCTAGGTAACCTTTAATTGATTTACTGATTTTACTGCTTTAAGGTTTGTAAAGTATTGTTTTTTATAAATTTCGTACAATTGAGTAAAATAAAATGTTTATTATAGTAGGCACTCTGTTTTTTTTTTCTTCCTACATACAATTTTTTTAAATTTTATAATTAAAAAGTATTAAGTAAAATATAAAAGATGGCCTGTAATGAGGTAAGTTTTAGGATAAACAAAATGTTTTTAAATAAAAATGTTTAAGTATGAAATACAAAAATCGAATGCACTCATAGTTAATTTGAAGAAACTTCATCTTGAATAGTTTTACTTGGATATCAATAATTCTTTCCGTATCGCGCGTCGGGTCGCACCTTTTACGTGACGGTGCTTCGACTGATTTGTGCGGAGGGCGCAAATTGCGGCGAACGCTAAGGTGTTACCCAATTATCGACACCTGGGGGAAGACTTAATATTAACTGCTGTTTCTATGTGGGGGTAGAAGATGAGCCCATCAAAGGTGATTTATCAAAGATGAATCATCAAATATAGGTGGTATAAGATGCAGTCATCAAAGATGAGTCATCAAAAGATGAACCGCTAAAGATGACGGCATCAATGCTGAGGCATTTATGCTGGGGCATCAAAGTTGAGGGCATAAAGTTGAGGCATCAAGTTGAGGCATGCAAAATATCGAGTGTGTTGAGTGTAAGTTGTAAGTGTATTGTGTGTGGTTGTGAGTGTAAATGTGTATATGGTTAATATGTAAAGTGTCTATGGAAGAAGTGTAAGATGCATTAATCAGCTGATCATGTGTGTATAAAGACTATGATCAATAGTTGAATAGTGTGTATAAAGTGATCAATGTGTAATGTGCTAGTGTAGGTGTGTGTGCAAGTAATCATAATATATATATAATATAATATAATATATATATATAATATACTATATATATATATATATATTATTATAATATATCATAGGCTAAATAAGATGGTAGAAAATACTAATCTAGTAGGAAGCATCACTAGCAACTTGTATAATAACACCAATCGATTTACTAATACCTTATTACATAAGGGGTAGAACACCTCTATTAGGGCTTTCTGGCTCTAGGGGAGGCTAGAAAAGGCTCTGAAAAAAGTGGCACTCAATTGGCACTATGTGGGGCACTCAGTTGGTACTATGTGGCACTCATTGGCCACATCAATTGGCACTCATTTGACACTCATTGGCACTCAAATGGCACTCACCCTGTGCAATTCACAGCCCCGCACTCATAAATACTACATAAGAACACTACCATAGAACATAACTAGACTACTTCTTAAAACGGTGATTGGAACACATGCCAAAGCCCATCAAAAGCTTAATGTGGGATCAAAATCTGAACCACATGGTAATCAATGGCGCAAGGTCATGCGAAAATAATCGATGGTCAAGGTTAAGACATCAAACAAAGGGATAAGTCCTAAAAAGGAGGAGCAAAAAATTAAACCAGTGGGACAAATTGACCATGGTATAACTGGCAGGCTAGGCCAAATATCAAATGGTCAAAAAGGTAAAGAAAACATCAAAAAAAGGAGCATAAAACACTAAAAAAGAAGAAGTAGCAAAATTACGCGTAGGAGACCAAAAAATTAGACCCAATGTATAAATGCCAACAGAATACGGAGAACCTTATTGCCTTTAAACAACTAGATAGACTAATCAAATAAGGCTGATCGCTTAGCAAAAATCCATAATCTAACCACCAGTGAGCCAAAATTGACCCATGGAAGACAACAGGAGTTGATCGAAAATTAAGGGTAGAGGTCAAAAATATGACCATCAGGAAGACTAAGGTAGCCAAAAATTAGGGTGGGTCAAATTGACCCCATGGAAGTCAGGGTAGCACCCCAAAAACTTCACGTGGGCACAAACTAACGACAGCGCATGGAAGAAAAAAGGGTAAGGCAAAAATTAACCGCTGGGCAATGACGCTGGAAGAATCAAGTAAGACACAAATTACCGTGGGCAAAATATGACCCAATGGAGACAAAGGGTAGCAAAAATTAATAAGTAGGGCCAAAAATGACGCATGGAAGATAAGGTAAGCCAAAAATTACAAGTAGGCAAAAATGCACATGCGCAGATAGGGTATTTGCTCGAAATATCATGGTAAACAAGGTTAAGACATCAAAAAAGCGCTAAGATTAAGGAACAACGGAAGCCGGCACTCCCAGCCAGAATGGCCCATGGTCGAAATTAGGGGCGTAAAATAGGGGGGCAATACGTACAACGGTTGCTGACGCAGCCGTTTGGCGCAACCCTTCTCGAAGGGTTGCCAAAATAGGGTTGCCAAACAAAATTAGGGTGTGCCCAAAAATTAGAGGTGCCAAAAAACTACAGTGGAACCAAAATGCCGCATGGAAGACGCAAAGGGGTTATGGATCGAAAAGGTCAAGGGCAAAAAGGTCAAGGCAAAAAGGTCAAGGTCAGGTCAAAATTCGAGCTCAAAAAAGGTACGGTCGAAAAGCGTCAAAAAAGGCTCGCGGTCCATTTTTCGATCACGAAATCCCTTACTAACTCTCCTAAATCCCACAATAAGCTGGCGACTTAAGAAATTCAATGTAAAAATATTTAATACTATCTATTAACATTAATAATATTATTATTCATTATTATATTTTTTATTATTTTATTTTGTTTTTATATTTATATCATTCATTTATTAAATTATTATTATTAAATTTGCTTTATAGCATTATTTATTTTGTTATATTGTTAATATATTAATTAATTATTATCTATTATTATTATTCATTATTATTCTTATTACTTATATTATTATTTCATATATTTTTTTTTGTTATTGTTTTTGATTTTTTTGTTTTGTTATTATTATTATTATATTATTTTTTATATTATTATTATTCATAATTTTATTATTAATATTAATTATTATTATCATTATCATTATTATATAATTATTATTATTATTATTCATTATTATTATTATTATTATTATATTATATATATTAACTTTTTAATATAGACTAGCATCATAGTACGTGTTTACAGCATTAGGATAATTACCTTATTTATGCTATACGTTTTACGTTATATTAACACATATCATTAAATATTAAATTAAATATGGCACACACTAAGTAGAGCATATACATTGCTAAAGGGAGATACACTTCAAACCGATATTCTCGAAGTATATTAATTTTTTTTAATATTAAAATTGTTATTATATTTAAATGATAAGTATTATGTAATATCATTGAGAGAGAATAAAAATATTTTTGATTTGATTGTTGTTGTATAGATTAGTACATAGTTAGTATCGAATTAGTTGTTAAGTTTAGATTGTTTAGTTGTTGTTGTTTAATGTTGTATGTTCTTCTTCTTCTCTCTTTCTTCTTCTTCTTCTTCTTCTTCTTCTTCTAACTCTTCATCTTTCTTCTTACTATTAATTATTATTAAATATAATTATTATTATTCATTATTATTATTATTATCTATTATTATTATATTAATTTTAATTATTGTTATTATTATTATTATTATTATTATTATTATTATTATTATTATTATTATTATTATTATTATTATTATTATTTCGAGTCTCTTATTGATACTTGTATAAATTATTAGAGTTGAAAATTATGATAATAATTTCTAAGAAAGGAATATAAATTACTGCAAACAGAATAGTTGCAATGTCTATAATCTTAAAACTTACAATATATTATATATATATATATATATATATATATATATATATATATATATATTATATATATAATATATTATATATATATACTATATAAATCTACACTACTATAATCTATATTACATATATAATATAATAATTAAATAAAATAATAATTAATTATATAAATATGCTTATGAGTATTATGACAGATAATGATATTAATGATTATATATTTACCTTTATATATATTGTTAGTATATGATACTAGAAATTAATTAAGATGCTGATATTTGTAAAAATAAACTAGGTTTTCCAAATACAAAAATTTTTTTATTTTTTATTTATTTTTTTTTTAAATAATAAAATAAAAGTTCAAAAGGCCCAAAAGAGCTCTTTTGCTGAGTAGAAAAGAGGATATTTAGATGATAATAGAGATGTAATATATAAGGTATACGTAAAATATGTTGTGGGTAAATACGTGTTCGCGTATATGTTTTTTTTTTTTTCCTATTTATATCTTTGTGCATACCTAACAAAACAATATCATAACTGAATTTATAGGGCAACTACAACTGCAACCTTAACCTATATGGATCGATGATGCAGTAAAATTCTCAACCTAACATATAATGGATCGAGATGCGGTAGATTTTGAGTCGCTTTACATGGTAACCGCCAAACCCCGCTTTTTTTCGGCATGGTTTTTGGGATTTCGGAGCAATTTCGCCAAAGACGTCCCAGCCTGTCTCGGGCGCTGCCAAACATATGATGCGTAGGAAAGTACGAATATATAATAAATAATTACTCTTTTTTTGGTATTTAAAATTTTTTGAGCCTGCTCATCAGCACTTCAAATTTATTGTTTATTCATCATATAGTGACAATTATATGAAAAATAGTTAAAAAACATATTTATCTGCGCCATTACATAAGGATATTATTATATATATAATTAATAAATATATATAAATTATAATTACATAAATACCTTCTATAATTAACAATACATCTTTTAATAAATATATACTAGATTAACATAATACGATATATTAATATTTTTATACATAAATTATAAATAAAATATATAATATTAATTATAGATATAAGGTATTAAAATAAATAAAATACTATACTATAAAAACAATATATATAATAATTAGTGAGAATATCAAAACAGTAACTACCATTGCCATGGCATATTAAAATATATTAACTACTGAAAATTCTCACGTACGCAATTTCCGCTATTCGATTTGATCGATAATCGCATTATTTTAATGGATTGAAAAAAAGTATATATGTAATAGCAATGCTTCTTAACAATTTTTGTTATGAATAAAGAAATTTTTTACGAAAATTTTAAAGCAAACAATAGAAAATGATATTATATATATACTTATATCCTATGTAATAATTTTATTCACTATTGAGCATTTTGACAAAAAAAATAAGAGAATTTTATACGTAAGACATTATGATATTTATAAAAGGATTAGATCATTTAATCTCATGTTAATAGTGTACAAGCAAGAGTTATACGGAGTCGCCTCTGATATATATATATATATATAATATATAATCTATATACTACTACTACTACTACTATACTTATTATTATATAAATATATATATATATATTATATATATATATATATTACTAGTATATATATATATAATATATAATATGTTTATATGTTGTAAATTTATGTTCTGGTCTTGGATAACCACCTTCAATAATAGAGGATTATAGATGTTGAAGAGAGTGAAGCGCTGTCCACGTATTAAAGTTGGCGTTTTTTCCCCGTTGGCTTTGGCTTAGGATTCTCGTGGTGTTAGCAGCTCTGCACCAGACGCCCGCAGAACTTCCCCCGCAGTGACAAGCCGCGAGCACACTGCCGCTCTCCGGACCTGGCAAGGTACGTGTCGGTAGTGCCGTGTAGCTGTCTAGGTGATAAGCTAGGTGCTCAGCACATTAAGGTCACTGAAAGGATATCGAACATACTGTAACTTACGTGCAAGTTGGTTCGCACTGCAAGAATGCTTAGAGAAGATACGGTAGCAGGCGGTACAAGGATGAGAAAAGCAGAGTAGAAAGCCCAAATAGAGAACTATGATTTGATGGTTGTTACGGTGATTTAGATGCTCATCATAATTTCTGGCTTGCCCTGGTGTTACGTATGTAACACAAGAACAGTTAGCCTAGAAGTCACATTCTCAAGAAATAGCTACACAAATTTAAGAGAGGGTTAGGTTATGGATTTTGAACTTGATAACACTTCAATAATAAGAGAATTTAACTTAGAATGTTGAAGAGAGATGAAGCGTTTAGTCATCGATAAGTGGCGGTTTACTTCAGAGAGAGCAACAGGCTTAGGAAATTCATCAGTGGTGCTAGTAGCCTCCTGCACCAGACGCACATATAATATCTCTATATCAATAATACATAAATATATATAACTATACCAATTATTTTATATATAATACTATATTTATAAATATATTATATATATACATAATTATTAAATTATATAAATATTCATATATATATATTCAGTCTCTAAATATCCCTTCTAATCATATTAATTTATATAATAAACCATCATTATACTATATACTCACTTTTATATATATATATATTACTATAATAATATATATATATTATATATATAAATACTTATTATATAACATATATAATAATACTTAATACTATATAATACATAACCAAACTAGCTACATTACTATAATACTATACATATATACTTATATACTATAATATATTATAATATATATTCATAATAGATCGAATGGTTTAAATAATAGATTTTTTTTTATTTAGTATATATTCTTTGATATATCAAAACAAGAATAACTACCAGCATCTATCTCTTACGGTTTCAAAGATGATAAGCGATTAATTAAAATGGTAATCTTTCTTTCCGTCATGATAATCAATGGTGTAGTCTTGCTTGTTTCTTAGCAATTACAGGTCTAGAGACAGTGAAGTATAAAAGTGAAAAAAAATCTCGTTGTCTTAAGTCTCAATAATAATAAATAATAATTCAGCAACTAGAATCGTTGGAGCAATGAAAGGTGAGAAGAAGGGGCGGGAGGGGGGGAGGTAATAATAACTTATAGAAGAAGACAAGAGGGCTTTCATCAACGTAAAGTGCAAAAACTACCTCCTTGATTCTCCTACTGACAAAATCTTTCATGGATATTGCAAAACATCTCTAAGACTATCTGTTAAATACTGCTTTCTCTCTTATATTGATCTGATGGTTCTGAATTGCTTAAATTCTACAACTGAAATGGCCAATCTCTAAGAACATATCATATTATATATATATGAAAAAATAGAAAAAGAAACTCTGGCATATCTATCTCACACTACACTTCTCATTCAGAGTGATTATACATGCCTTTTGCCTGTGACTACATTTGATCGGATTACAAATAGGCTAAACATGAAAATCTATGAAACGTTTAAGGAAGACGGTGACACACGGATAGAATTCTCCCCGAGTTTGAGGGAGTGTGCTTACGTGCCGTTCCGGTCGTGGTTCAACTATATTCTCATAATGATATATTATAGGATACTATAATCAGTGTTGGAAGCACGCACATGTTTAACCATTCCGAAAAAAAGAAGCAGCTCTGATCCTTCTAGCTTAATCGCCTAATACGATCTCACTTGTATTCTATTCTAAGATCTATGACCCTTCTCAAACTTCTCACTTCTTAGATCATCTGAAAACTTATTCCTTCTTTCTGATTGCCAGTACGACTTTCGGCGCTCGAGGTCTACTGTCGATATACTTTCCTATCTAATTGAATTATGGTTTTCCGCTCTTTGGAACTACGGGGTGACTCGCTTGGTGGCGCTTGACATATCCAAGCATTTGACGGCGGGTATACACGAGTCCAAGTTCCCCTTCTTCTTTGGGTTTCCTCCTTCTCTTTGCTTCTTATGTCTAGCTTTCTTTCAATCACTCAATATCGCTGTTGTTGATGGGGCGACCTTCTTCTCTTTTTCTGTCAATAGTGGTGTTCTCAGGTTCTGTCTATCTTCTTACTTAATTCTACTTTTCAGTAAATGATGCTTCTCACTGCAACATCTAACTATATTCACTCATATGCAGATGACTCGACCCTTCATTCTTCAACACATTTCAATTCTGCTCCCTCTTTTACTTCTAGAATTGTCTCTCGTCTTAATCTTTCCGATTCTATTCTATTTTGGAGTTGTGTCCAACTACTTATGGGTCTGGAGAGTTTCCTGTACTCTCTTATTGTGGCAGAAGTTTGCACTCGTACGGTTTTGGGAATTTTATTAATGGCATAACATTTTTATGATGGGTGAACGATTATTTGTGAGTAGGGGAGTTGCTTCATTGTCCGCCTTCACAAATGAATGTAAGTACTAATAATAGAAACTTAAAGTGCTTATGTGGACTTATTTAAAGAATTTTAGAGGTAGGATTTTAAAATTGTATTACAGTTATAAAACGCTTGTATTTACGCTTATTAGTGATTGTCTGGAATCAATTTTAAAATTACCAAGGTGGGGTCGTCTCAACCTTGTGATTCAATTCTTTAAAACCCAATTTCTACAATCTCCTTCTCTAAAATACCTTCTATCTTTCCTATCTGCTTTCGACGGTTTTCGTCTCTGCCGTACATATAACCATCCTTGCGCTTAACAACAACAAGTGTCTTGGAAACTTCAGCTCACAACGAATTGCTTAGGGCGGTTTCAAAGAACTGTTGAGTGTTTGTTTAGAAATAGCGAGACTTTTTCCTTTCTCAATTATTCTTCCAGCTATACAAAGGTCTTCATCCATATTTGTATGGAGTGCAGGCTCTTCATATCTGCGGAGGGGGGGGGAGGGATGCTTCTGGCTTCACCCGGCTTTTCTAGACAGGGTCGAGTCAAAGACCAAAAGGCTTATAAACTTTTCTGTACTTTCCAGTTCCTTGACCTCTATCTTTGCGGCGCGACGTTGGTGCTTTATCTCTGTTCTATAGGTACCGCGCAGCGGCAGGTGCTAGAGGGAACTTATCACTCACGTACCACCACTTAGACGCCCTCGTAGCACAAGGGGTGCTGTATAGGGCACGAGTTTTGTGTTGATATTGGTAATTCCAGGCTAGTTCGCATACGGTGCTTCCTTCTTTACTGCAACTCTGTTCTGTGGAATTCTATTCCATCTTCAGCTGTGTTTCAGCTGAATTTAATTCTCTCACTTTAAGCAGCGTTCTGTGTTCTGCTGCGTAATTTGTGCTAGAGGGTGAACTTTTGACAACTACACACCTCCTTGAATAGGGTTTGCCCGTGAGTGGTGGTAACAACTGTAAAAAAAAAAAAAAAAAAAAACACCACACACACACACACACACACACATACACACACACACACATTGCTTAGATTAGCATCTTTTTAAAGGTTAGGTTGGGTTTTGTAAGGTATTGTTAGATTGGTTCTTTTTTAAGTTTCAGTCTGTTGAAACATTTAAACGAGTTCGGACACAAAAAATAAATAAAATAAAGTATGAAAATAAACATATTTAATTTAACTTTTTGAGTTCATATGTTCTTTATACGAAAATATTTTACACGGTGAAATAAAATTAGTAGTATTGTTATTCTGTTATTCTTAAGTGTTATTCTCGATTAGATTAGGTTATGTTTGGATATGTTAGGTTAGGTTAGGTTAGGTTGGGTTAGGTTAGGTAGGTAGGTAAGGTTAGGTTAGGTTAGGTTGGGCTAGGGGCTCTTTTTAATTGCCAAGAAGGTCGAATCATTTAAACGCATTTGACACATTTTACTTTTTGAGAGATTTAAACGAGTATATTTAACACATCGAAAAAATTAGTATTAGTGTTGGGGTAATTAGTATTAGTGTTTCAGTGTATAGCGACTACGCTCGGCGGTAACCGCTTGGAGGCAAAGTTATGATAAGTTTTGCTATGTATGGTTAGATTAAGAAGAATGTTTATTTTCTTTGTTCAAAGGTGTGAAGCTAATAATTAATAAATATGAGCTCTTTTCCGTATATTTTTTCCTCAATTTTTTAAAAATTTATGCAAAAGTGTTCTAATTCCTTCATTTGATTCTATATTATGGATAATTAAGGCGACGGTCGGGATAATTAAAAAGATTGGGTTAGGTTAGGTTAGGTTAGGTTAGGGTTGTTTGGTTATATTAGGAGTTAAGTTAGGATAGATTAGGTTAAGTTAGACTGTTATATATATATATATATATATAATATATATATTAATAAATATATATATATATATATATATATATATATATATATATATATATATATATATATATATATATATATATTATAATATATATTTTTCTATTCTCTTTTTTATTATGTGTGTTTTTTTTTGTTTGAAAATGTGAAGTTAATTTTTAATAAATATATATGTGTTCTTTTTTTTGGTATATCACTTTTTTCTTATGTTTTGTTTTAACTTTAAAACAAAAGTATTCGAATTCCATGAAATGATTCGACAGTCTGAGATTTACCCTACATTTTGTATTAAACATTTTTATTTCATTGGAAATTATAATGATTATATGCCACTAGATTGTATCCGAATTCGTAATTTTTAAAAATATAATGATAACTATAATAATAATAATAATATCGGTAATACTACTAATAATAATAATATAATTATACAATACTAATAGTAATATATTGATATGAAATACATTCTGGGAAATATATTTCTGTGCCAGAACGACTTTTATTTTAGCTTTTCAGCTTGCAAGTGAGGACCTTTTAAAAAAAAGTTCGGTTATTTTTTTCGTTTCTTTTATGAAGCATTTTTTTTATAAAGGCAGAGATTACGCGTTGTAATTAACTCTTTATAATACTTTTTCTTACCAATGTATTGAAAATTTTTAAAAAAAATCATTGAATAAGGTAAGCTTAAAACAGGTTATATACATCTATATATATATTCTCTATATATGTCTTATATATATAGTATATATTATATATATATATATATATATATATATGATATATATATATTATATATATTATATATATATATATATATATATATATATATTATATATATATATATCAGAGATCGACTCCTAATACTCTGTGCTACTGTGCTTAGCAGCGAGTTAAAACATTAGATAAACGATCAGTCCTTTACAAATATCATAATGCTACGATAAAATTCTCTATTTATTTCAAAAATTGCTCAAATGAATAAAAATATATAATAAATATAAAGTAATTATGTAAAATTGAAACAAATAGTGTAAGAATCTCGCTATTAAATAATGCTATTTTCAATCCATTAAAAAAATGTGACTATTCCTTGT
>JABUQX010113590.1:0-10000 GCA_015478945.1 Trachelipus rathkii
ACAGGAGATTTATTTTTGTTGATTTAGTTAAATTTATCTATATATATTATATATAATATATATATATCTATAATATATATATATATAATATATATAATATATAATATATATATATACTATAAATAATATATTAAATTATAAAATATTAATAATATTATATAATATAATATAATATATAAATATATAATAATATATATATATATTAAATTTGTGAAATTGGTGCATAAAGACGAGCTTTGTATTATTTTTGAAGTGATTTATTCAATATATTTAAATATATTGGATTTTTTTCTTGTTAAAGGATTCGTATAATCAGTACCAATGAGGTAAGATGGTAAATTTTTATTAAATTCTAACAAGCATAAGTTTAAAATTATTATAAAATTGCCGTTTATAAATTCGTAACGCCAAGCCATTTTTACTGAACTTGCCTATGTTTCATAAGTCATAACAAAATAGGGATTAATTAAAGATACGTTACAAAAATATCGACATGAAGTTAACAAAAAGCACCTTTTCAAATTTTTTTTTTTTTATGAATTTTATTTGAAAATCGTATGTGAAGTAACATTTTTGCAATTTTTTAGTTCTTTTAATTGTTATATTTTTAATAGAAATTTACACTCCTGACCGTGAGTACTGGATAAATAATTCAATCTATTTTTAGATATTTTTATTTTTTAAATTTTCTTAATTTAAAAAAAGAAATTAAAAGATTTTACATTAAAAAAATTTTATTCTAATGCAGTACTCACGGGTAGAAATATCCATTCTGCCATATAATTATATATATTATATATATATATATATATATATATATATATTATTATATATTATATATATATATATATATATATATATATTATATATATTATATATATATAATATAATATATATATATATATATTATATAATAATATATATATATATATTATATATATATATATATATATAATATATATATATATATATATATATATAAGTGATGGCATGAAAAAAAAATCAAATTAAAACAATCAAAAATTGAGTTTTTTACTTGATTTTTTTATAAAGAAATCATGATTTTTTTTATTTTTTTGATTTATTTGATTTTTTTGATTTTTTTTAATTTTTTTTAATAAGTTATTGTTGTTTTCTTCTCTCTCTAAATCATCTTACGAAAATGAAATAAAAAAATTAAAATAAACTATATATTTATGAAGTTTTTAATATATTTTTTTTCAATTTCATCGATCTATGTGACACTGTAACCATAATTACAGATGCAGACAAATTGCATAGCTGGTCTAATAATATCGCTGCTAAGAATTTTGAACCCGGAGATAATTTGGGCTATCATCAAATAGTGTCAGAAACAATGGCTGCTTGTAGATATTGCTTCTAACGACGAGTATAATAGATATGTTAGGCCAGTAATTTCTGAATATTGTCTACAATTTTAGCATCCTTATTAGAAAAGACAGACATGCTGGAGAGGGCGCCAAACGTAAGCAACGAGGAGGGTAAAATTTTTTTGGCTTTTGAGGATAAGATAGGCGAAGTTGGTCCTAGTAATAGGCCCATGCGGCTTTCTTTTAAGTAATTATTCTTATTTTATTATTTATTATGGGTTGTACTGGGACACTTCTAGAGGGCCAATGGGGCTTTCTTATTTTAATTTTTAAATTGGTTGAACTGGGACAGTCTAACAAGGACCATGCGGCTTCTTAAGTATTATTCTTATTTATCTATGAGTTGACTGGAAACATTTCTAGAGGGGTCAATGCAAGCTTTTTTAAATCTAAATGTTGAATTATTAATTATTCCGGGTTTGAACTGGGACAGCCTAGAAAAGGACCATGCGGCTCCTTAAATATTATTCTTATTTATCATTTGATATTTATTATGAGGTTGACTGGGAAATTTCTAGAGTGGCCAATGCGGCTTTCTAAATTAATTAAATTTTTACTGCGGTTGACTGGGAACAGTCTAAAAAGACCATGCGGCTTCCTTAAGTATTATTCTTAATTTGTTATTATGAGTTAATTTGTACATTCTAGAGGTGAAATTTTTTCTTTAATTATTATTTATACTCTTTCAAATTCTTTAATATATTCTGCTTAATTATTTGTTGAACTGGGACAGTCTAGATAGGCCTATGCGGCTTCTTAAATATTTAATTCTTTATTTAATTAATTTATTATTGGTTGACTGGGACATTCTAGAGTAGCCAATGCAGGCTTTCTTTAATTATTAATTTTTTATTGGTTGACTGGGAACAGTCTAAATAGGAGCCTGATGCGCGGGCTTTCTGTAGTATTATTCTTATTTATTATGGGTTTGACTGGGACATTCTAGAGAGGTTAAATGCAGCTTCTAATTATTAATTCGAATAATATTAAGAAGGCTGCATTCTAACGCCCTGCTAAGAAATGTCAAACGTCACCCATCAGAATAAGAAGAAATAATTTTAAAACTCTTCTGAGGCTATTTTGAGACAGTCCCAGCAACAATAAATTATTAATTAAGAAAGCCGCATTGGGCCCCTCTAGAATGCCCAGTCAACCCATAATAAATAATATAATAAGAATAATACTTAAGAAGCGTATGGACCTATCTAGACTGTTCCCAGTCAACCAATAATATTAATAATTAAAATTTTTTGGCCCCTCTCGAATGTTCCAGTCAAACCCATATAAATTAATAAACTAAGAATAATACTTAGAATCCGCATGGGCCTAGTCTTACTGTCCAGTCAACCAATAATAATTTAATAATGTAAAAATATAACTAAAATATTATTCTAGAATGGTCCAGTCCACTCAAATTATAAATAAAGAAATAATACTTTAGGAAGCCTACATGGTTCAATTATTTTAAGAACGAAGCCAATATTAATACTGAAATAACACAGTTTCCACAAAGGCAGATTTAGACAGGCAAAGTCAAATCTAAAAATTAGGAAAGCCATGGATACTTGTCTAACCTCTTGAAATATTGCAATTAATGCCTAATATCTATAATCATAGAATCCTTATGGGCCTGCCTGAATGTCCAGTCACCAACAAATAATTATAATCTTAGAATAATAAATTAAAAAGTCGCATTAGCGCCCTCTAGAATGGTCCCCAGTCAATCCATAATAATTAAAAAGTAATAATAATTTTCAGCAGGGCTTTTACCTTCCCCAGTTCAACCCATAATAATTATATAATTATGCTAAATTATTTTAGTTACTCACTTTTATGGTTGACTGGGACAGTCACGATAGGCCCATGCGGCTTCTGAATAATTATTCTTATTTAATTACATTATTGTTGGTTAACTGGAACAGTCTAGGTAGGCCTATGTGGCTTCTTAAATTATCATATTATAATTCATTAATTACATTAATTAATTAATTAAAAATTATTCTTAGTTCTTAATTTTATTATGGTTGAACTGGGACATTCTAGAGGGGCCAATGCGGCTTCTCATTATCCAAATTTTTTATTGTTGGACTGGGACGTCTAAACGGACAATGCGACTTCTTAAGTAATTATTCTTATTTATAATTGAAGAACTTTAGAAATTCTGAGGAATCAATGTGGCTTTCTTAAATTTTTTATATTTAATTATTTAAATTATTATTGGTTCGACCTGGGAAAGTTCTAGATAGACCCATTGCATGCTTCTTAGTAATATTCTATTGATTATTATGTATTATGGGTTGCTGGGATATTCTAGGAAGTGTAACTCAGATGGCTCCTCAATTAAATTATTTTTATTGGTCGACTGGGACAGTCCAAAAAGGACCATGTGGCTTCAGATAAGTATTATTCTATTTATAATTTTATTAATTTATTTTTTGGTTGACTGGGACAGTCTTCTAAATATTTTTTCTTATTTATTATGAGTTGACTGGGAAAATTCTAGAGGGGTCAATGCGCGGCTTCTTTAATTATTAATTTTTAATTAGATTCAAATTTCATTATTGGTTTGAACTGGGACAGTCTAGATAGGCCCAATAGGCTTCTTAAGTTTTATACTTATTTATTATAATATTAATGTCATGGTTCATTTTTGATACCAAGAGCCAATTCGGCTTTCTTTAACATTAATTTTTTTATTGGTTGACTGGGACAGTCTAAAAATAAGACCATGCGGCTTTCTTAAGTATTATTTTATAATTTATGGTTGAACTGAGACCTCTAGCAGGGGTTAATGCAGTTTTCTATATTATTATTCTTTAATTATTAATTCTATTTAATGGTTGAATGGAACAGTCCTAGTTAGGCCGCATGTTGGCTTCTGAATTTTATTCTTTATTATTAATTTTTAAAGTTAATTGACTGGGACATTCTAGGGGGCCAATGCGGATTAGAATTAATTATTCTTAAATTATTATTTTATTGTTGGTTGAACTGGACAGTCTAGGTAGGCCCATGTGGTTCTTAATTATAATTAATATTCATTAATTACATTAATTCATTATTGAAATTAATTCTTATTCTTAATTTTTATGGGTTGAATGGGACACTCTAGATTGGATTGCTGCGTCTTCTAACTATATAATATATATATATAATATATATATATATAATATATATATATTATATATATATATTATATATATATATTATAATATAATATATTTTATATATATATATATTATATATATTATATATATATATATATATATATATATAATATTATATATATATATATATACTATATATAATATATATATAATGTTTTCGCGTTAACCAGAAATCTTGAAAAAAATCAAAAAATCAAAAAATCAAAGAATAATCAATAAAATAAAAAAAATCAAAAATGATTTTTTTCTAAAAAAATCAAAAAATCCAACCTGGATATATATATATATTAGTACTATATATATCATATATATATATATATTATATATATAGGTCAGAGTGTGCTAAAGCTGACATATGTATACTTTTTGAACGGTACGCAAACCTACAGTAAAACGATTGCAGATTTGGAATCAGCGAAAAATTATTTAAAGGAGGGGTTTTTAATTTTTATTTTTTATTGTACATTTTTATTTTTACATTGTCTATATAGATAGATATGAGTATAATTTTTCTCTAAGAAATTGAACGACACTTTTATTCATTTAAATTAAGTAGCCAGGCAATGCTCAGCCTACGACTGAAAAAACGATAAAAATGTGAAGCAACAATATCTTATTCTATGTTTTTAATATATTTAGGATTGTTTTGTATTATTATTTGATATTTTTTATATTTCAAAATATTTGTATAAAAAAATTCCCAAAAGAAATCGATTTTTAATGACTTATTTTAGAAGAGATTAAAAAAAATCCTTCTTTCACAGGCCAAGTTCCGGACTTGGTAAATAAAATAAAGGTAAATAAAACAATTCTTTTTTCTTTGTATTAAAGTATAGCAATATGTAAGGTAATAATTTTTTTTTTTTTTTTTTTTAAACTAAGGAATACCATGGGGTAAACCGCAAAGATGGCATGAGTCGGTCCTCTCGGCCTCCGGTGACGGACGGGGGGAAACTTTCGTCCCCTTGTCCCCGTCGGCTTCGAGCCCCTAAATTGGAATATAAAAAAAAGAAATTTTTTAAAAATTTTTATTAAAAGCAAAAAAAAAAAAAAAAAAAAAAAAAAATCTAAATTAAACCCCTTCCTTAGAATTTCCGCTTTATTCGCGAATATGTAATGTTTTACTGTAGGGGCTGCAGTTGCTTCGAGTTCATGATGTCAGCTTTAGACAAATCTTTACATATAATATATATAATAAAATTATATATATATTATATATATAATATATATATATATATATATATATATATATATATATATTATATTATATTATATACTATATATATATAATATATTATATAATGCAAAATGCATGAACAGATGGGTATTTTATGGAGGGATTCGCCCCCGTACCCCTTACCCCTTACCCGTGACAGTTGAGGAAATAAAATTTTTATGTTAATGGGCAAATTTTTTTAAAATTTCTTACTTTAAACAAAAATTATTCTTATACCAACTAAAAATCAATTCTCTAGCACTTCAGGGTGGGAAGCCGTCTTAAATTCACATTAAACAATTAATATATATATAATTATTATTAATATACTATATATAATATAATATATAATATTATATATATTTATATATATATATATATATATATATTATATATATATATATAATATATATATATATATATAATATATATATTATATAGTATAATTAATAGTGTATAAATATATATATATATATCTTATATATTTCAGAAATAAATTATAAAATACAAAGGGTTAAGGCCTGTTGAAAATTTAAAATTAATTGAAATAATGGCCCCCAAAGGCAAGAGGAAATGTGTTTTCAATAAGGACCTTGAGAAAGAATACCCATATATGAAAAAGACATTTACGGAATCATGTGTTCGTTGCAACATATGTTCTTCCAGCTTTAATATCAGTCATGGAGGAAGAACAGATATTACACAACATTTAAATACTGAAAAACATAAAACTGCTTTGCGTGCCAGTGCATCAAGTTCAACACTCACAACGTTTTTCAGAAATGACATTTTTGGTGACAAAGAACTTAAATTAGCCGCGGCTGAAGGAGCATTTGCCTATCACTTAGTGCAACATAATCAATCTTTCAAATCTATGGATTGCTCTTCAAAATTAATCAAGACTTGTTTTGACCCTAAGTTTACATGTGCCCGTACAAAAGCGGAGGCAATTGTATTAAATGTCTTTACTCCAATAGCTATATCGGAACTGCAGACTGATATTCGAGAAGCCAATTTTATTTCGATTATGACCGACGCTTCAAATCACAAGGACATAAAAATATTCCCAGTACTTGTTAGATATTTCCAACCTGTTAAAGGGATTCAGATGAAACTTTTAGAAGTAAAATCATTGCCCTCGGAAACATCTAACACAATCTCTGCATTTTTAATTGAATGCTTAAAAAATATGAATGCAAAAGAAAAAACAATAGCTCTCTGCGCAGATAATACTAATTGCAATTTTGGGGGTATATCTAGAAAGGGCGTTAACAATGTTTTTACAAAACTCAAGGAGGACTTGGGACATGGTTTAGTTGGAATAGGATGTTCTGCTCATATCATTCACAACACTATTCAGACAGCTGCTGATGCTCTTCCTATTGATATTGAAGGCATCGTTTCAAAAATATATTCTCATTTCTATATATACACAGTAAGAGTTGAAAAACTTAAAGAATTTTGTGAATTTGTTAATCAAGAATACAAGCAAATATTAGGATATAGCAAAACCAGATGGCTTGCTCTACTCCCTGCGGTTGAACGTCTTCTGACAATGTATGCCCCCTTAAAATCATTTTTTGAGTCACAAGAAAAATGCCCTTTTGTGATAAAATCATTTTTTGAAAATCCTTTATCTGAAGCATGGCTTTACTTTATCCACAGTCAAGCGTCCACTTTTCACATGACTATTGAAAAGATTGAAGGGGATACAATTACAATTTTCGAAGTAATGTCAGCATTAAATGATTTACAAAATAATATGGCCTCTAAGAGCGAAGACTGCTTTATTCCATTAGCTGTAACAACGATTCTTCAAAAATTGGTAAGAGAAGGCCTGGAATCAGAAGTTGCAAAATTTAAACAGTATGTTCATACATTCTACAAAACTGCCTTTGATTATTTATCTAAATGGATCAATCCACTTAAAAACTTAAAACAATTTACTTGGGTAACACTAAAGAGAATACCGTGCTGGGAGGAAGTAGCAGAAACTCTTAAGTTTATTCTCGAACTCATCCCTACCTTTACAATAGACGAGACTGCACTTTATGACGAATATGTGTTCGTTAAACAGTATGTGACCCCAGAAATGTTGGACAATTGGAATTCAAAGAAAACATCTCCTGGTGATTGTTGGGTCGAAATCATTTCGCACTTTCAAGCTAAAAATGTGCCATATTCTAATATCCTGAAAATGGTTGAATTTCTTCTTTGTTTACCAGGAACTAATGCTCCAACAGAAAGAGTATTTTCTGCTATGAACTTGATTTGGACAAGTGAAAAAACTCAACTGTCTGTGAAAACTTTGAAAGCAGTGTTAATAAACAAATTTAATTTCGATTATACGTGTTCCGAATTTTACAGAATGTTGCTTGGTGAAATTGATATTCTAAAAAAAATACATTCATCTGAAAAATAATTTGTGATACTTCCATTGCCCTTAATAAGCGTAAGTATATAATATATATATATATATATATAATATATATATATATATATATATATATATATACTATATAATAATATATATATATATAATATATAATATATATATATAAATATGGCGCGAAGTGGAGTGCGTCCCGTATTTAAGATCATAAAATATGGTAACCTTAAGCCGATATTGTATCATTATAATGCTGTTATGATAAAGCATTGAAACTGGGAAATTCTTTAACGGACACCCGGTATTGAGTATTAATTTAATGAAGGTTATTTACGCTTTGGATAGTTTTTTTCTCTTCGCAAGCGGCAAAAAGCATCCTGCTATAGGTCAAGCCTATTAATTTGGTCTGGATAAGCTTAATATCATTATTAATATTGTTTTAGGGATATTATTATAATAACGAAATTACAATAATAATTACTATTCCTACATATTGTGAAGACGGTTTAACGTTAACGATTAACGTTAACTTTTTCGCTACTTTCTTTACCGATAAACGCTTTAAATGATTAAGTCGTTAATATTTTTTTGTTACGATTATATATTAAACGAACGTTAACTTTCTTCCATTACGGTGCTCACCTTTTGTGTATATATATAATAATATATATATATTAATTATATATATATATATATATATATATATATATATAATATATTATATATATAATAATATATATATATATATATAATATTATTATAATATATATATATAATATATATATATTATATATATATATATATATTAATATATAATATTATATATATATTTTATATACGAGAACGCCTAGTGGCGCAGGAGGTTGAGCGCCGACTCTCATACGAGAAGACGCTGGTTCAAATCCTCCGCTTAGCAGTTGGAGTTTTATCTACCTGGGGGAAGAATTATAACTCGACTGCGAACACGTTGGTGGCGCTGGTTTGGGATAGCCGGCCTTGAAGTTCGATTTTCCTGTGGTCCCCGTAAAAGGGGATAAAGCACGTTAAAAGGTAGTTATATATGGGGCAACTTCAAAAAAAAATTTTTTTTTTTTATAATATAAATCCCTTAATTATTTTATATCGATGATTCTTTATATACTTAATGTGTATTGATCGTTACGTAACTAAGTTAAAAGATTGATGTTCTGTACCCAGGGGGATTCATTTTTTTTTACTTTTCTTTTGCGAATTTGATGAGCAATGACATTTCTTAAAAGAAAATTCTTTTGATTAAACTTACTGAAGGGAGTCGTTCAAAAAAGTTACTCGCCGAAGAACGACTCACCTCTACATTACTTGCCGCAAGTAAGTTGGATAAAAATTCTGCTAAACGGCACCTTTGCATCAATATAATGATAGAATAAATAGGAGAGAAAAAAAAATTAAACGATAAATTTTTTATTTAATAAAAAATATCTAATAATAAATCATAAGTCAGTAACATGAGAAGACAAATAGTTTGATTTCATTTTTCTGAAATCCTAGATATTAAAGTTGTAAATTCAATAAACCTTCTTAACAACAATAACAAACCTCCACACCAATCTACAGACTATTACCCATATTGTGCATATATAATATATATTATATATAATATTAATATATATATATTATAATATATATATATATATAATATATATATATATATATATTAATATATATATATATATTAATACTATATATATAATATATATATATATATATTATATATAATATATAAATATAATATATAATATATATAATATAATCATAATTATAATAATAATATAAATAATAATAATAAATAATAATAATT
>JABUQX010113590.1:15000-32277 GCA_015478945.1 Trachelipus rathkii
GGGCCATATGTAAGGAGTATAGGTGGATCCAGATAGTGCTTCCGAAAGATTTTACGCACAACCTTGTATACAGAAGAGAAAGGCGTGAGATTTCAACAGTAAGTAGGCGTAGTTATGGAAAATAAAATTATTTTCTCATTCGTACGGTTGATACACCTAGAACGGGCTGCTGCAGCTTTAAAAAGAAATCAAGTTGACAGAAATGGAAGCCGTTGTACAAACGGTACAATTTACGCTTTTCACGATGAGCCCGAGCACAATCGGCGTTCCACCAAGAGAGTGAATTACAGTTCCCAGTAGAGCGTGGGATACGGTTTATACCGCCACCGTGAGGATAGCTTCCTGAAATAATGTGAATGCAGATGTAGAGATAGGAAAGGGTTGTGGAAGAAGGACCCTGGGGGATGTAAGTAGCTTGGATAGAAAGAAGAACGCCATGCCTGATTCTATCATACCTCCAGGCTGGAATATGGGTTTGCTGTTGCAAGCTAGGACAGAAGGATGGTAAAGACGATCAATAAAACAGGAAAGTGAAACCTGTTCCCAACCCGAAACGCATCGATGGATGAATCGAGACAATGAAATGTCGACAAGGAAAGAAGTACCCGTGTCGAAAATGTTCAAATAACAGTCCTGGAGGTATTAAACATCCTAAAGAAATTCCCCTCCAGGATTCCAGTAACCAATTCGGCTCATGAGGAGATGCTATAAGTGTCACCCCAACAAATGGATGGGGAGGTTAATCACCGAGAACTAACATGGGCTGCGGCAAACTCCTGAACAAAGTTCGAAGGGTTTTCCCCTAGTGTAAGGACAGCTAGGTGCCAGATACACTGAGCACAGATTAAGCGGTGATTCGAGGTGAATTCTAGCTGCTACCGCATGTAAGGAGTCGAGAGGGGAAATCCGAAGTGAAAAGAACCGATTCATGAATCAGGAATCGTCGCACACCCTCGATCATTAGCTCATGATTCCAGGGAGATACAGCTTCTCTGTATGGTGGATGGTGGGAAAATGGACAACGGTGGATAAGTTGCAAGCTCCAGAAGAAAAACAACTTTCAGGTGACGTTTCAATCGATTTGTCTAGCTTAACTTCTTCAATAGTTTCGGGTAAGTAGCCTACGCAATTCCACTGAAGAAAATTTGTTCATATAATAGAGAAGGGAATATCAAACTTCAGGGCGATATGATGACCAATAGTCACGATGAAGCTGAGAATCTAGCGCTTTTCTCGAAGACGATCAAAAGTCTGAGAGCCTACTCAAATGCCTTCAATTCGGAATTCGAATCCCCCAAAAAAAGGGGGGAAAATTTGGAAAAAAAAAAAGGGAAAAAAAAAAAAAAAAAAAAAAAAAAGGGTTTCACGCAGAAGAGAGAGAGGGGAACCACCGCCGTTTTGGAACAGGAGAGAACTCCTGGCTTCAAAGGAGTGTCCTCACCGAAGCTGAGAGCTAAACCACCCTTCAACGTGAGAATGTTTGCTAGCCCGTGGACAGGGGTCGGTAACTTCATGGACTGAGAGGGATTCCCCACCTCTCAGCAGTAACCCTTAATCAATGCCGGTAGAATTTATTGATCGATGTAAGCTGATTCCACAAAGAACATGGAAGTCGTTGGGAACCGGAAGAGTCGAAACCCAGGCAAGAAGGTGATGTGGCGAACTTTGGAAATCCGCAAACACAGGACATTAAACCGCAGGCAGAGATGAAACTGAACGAGAGATTGGGGAGTAAGGTTCGCCTCCAGCTTTCCATTAGTACCCACTCTCCGCTGACAGCCTCGTCCGCCCAGAGGCCCACTTTCTAACATAGAAGCCCCGGTATGGATGGGTTTTTTCACAAACCACAGCGATGTCTTGCCTGGAAGAGATCCGTACAGTCAACACGGTGGCGTTTTCCGCAGTTGGAGAGTTCATCGGAAGCATCCATAGTGGCCCTCCGAGTAAGTTTTCAGACTCACTGAGTACAACTAGCGAGTCAAGTAGTGGGCGAGTGGTGGAAGGCCGGCGTAGATAGGGTGTAGGAGTGGAAGCAATATCCTTACCCTTAGTTTCACAGGGGAGGGGGGCTAGAGCACGAGCACGTTTAGGCTCGAGCGGAGGCAAGGTCCTTACTTGAACGGCGTCAGTTTCCTTCAAGAAGTCCGCAACACGATATTGAAAAGAATACGGACGTCTAGATCCACCTTTAGATGGGCGAACAGGATCAAGAAACGGAACGTCGTGATGCTTCCTCGGGAAAAGATAAGCTGGCGCTTTCCAGAGATGGTGATGGGAGTCCAGTTGGTCATGCATGGATGGTTGGTCGCGAAACCATAGAAGAGAATACCCTTCCAGAGGCGGAGCCGTGAATATTCCGCAATGTGAACAACATGGGATAAAGAAATGGTCTTTCGCGATGAAAAGGCGAGTGGACGTAACGCAATCAACATCGTAGGAGGTTGGGAGGAGAGTTATACGAGCACCGGAATTTCAATTCAGAGGGTGTCGCAGAAACTGGAACACCAGTTGGAAGGAAAGAATGGGATGCTTCGAGAAGTGTCCAAAACTAGGCCAAAGGGGAGTAGCTGCTAGAGGAAAACCGCCGGTGGAACAGTTCCCGTAGTAGCCTAAGCAAAAGAAAGAGGAAGATGGAATAACTTCTCCCTCGCTCGGCGAGTGGCCTCACGGCGATCCCAACTTAAGAGCGCATTGTTCTAGGATTTTTCTTTTCTCAAGAATGAGTATATGAGCAAGTGGAATGGAAGAAGCCGGATGCAGGATCCTTGCAATTTGGCACAACAAGAGGATTATCGCAGGCGAGTGGAGAAAATCACGCACAAAGCGAACGATGTCTAAGAGGATAATACAAATACTTCAAGGTGGTCCAAATTTGGTGGCACTTAAAAACCTTCCTCGGAGGGGAAACGTAAAGTTTTCTAATAGATGCATGGGTAAAACAAAGTTTTTTAAACCTTTTGTTTTGGAGGGAAAAGGCACAAGAGAACGTAAGTAAAGACAAGGGTTAGGCACGGAGGGGGGTTCCCTCCTTGTGAGAGGGAAACTTGTTAGACATTGGTGAACTGGCAATGCCGTTTTTTTGGAAATGGGCCAAGATATCGTCCGTAGTGTCCGAACGAAACTCCGGAGCGTATATTGTAACTCTGATAAGGTGTTGCGGCATCGTCCGGTTTTGGAGATAATCGGGAACCTCCCCAGAGACGATAGAGAAGGTAAATTTGTACTCTGCGTCTGGGAGGCGGCACGAACCAAAGATGGAGCCGTTTCCTCATCGGCGGTCCGCCTGTACCTCAGTCCGGAATTGGATAACGGTCTTCCAACGCGTCCAACTAGGAAAAGAATGGCTTACCGCATCATGGACGTGGCGTAGTGGGAATGGTAAAATTAAAAATAAAGGGATAAGAGTATAAGACCGGGGACTCTGGAAGAGGGATTCAGAAGCGATCGTGGTAAACGCATTTTCCTTATGCGGAATTCTAAAGGTGGGAGCCAAGATGGTGCAGGGACCACCTGGGCAGGGCTGGTTTGATAACGAATAGAGTTGGGGTTTGAAAGCCATAAACAGCCCTCCAATGGTCGAGAAGAGTAGTCCCAGAAACAGAAACGTTGCCTGGGACTAATGGGTTTTGGGAAGAGAAGAACTCGACAAAACCATTTCATCAACAAGGCGTCGAGCCGCCACTGTTGGACAGTGGACTGGAATCAAGCCACGAAGAGGCGGATGGGTGTCAGACGATGGCGAGTCTCGTCTTTCTTTAAAGTTTTTTATTTATTTAATTTCCATTAAAAGACGCACCTCCAAAACATCAGCATCGCAATCCAATGAAACACAAATTAACACATATGTATGAAATCATTAAACTTAGATATATCCCGGGAGCGCACAGGCTGAAACCGAGCCCCAACCACACGCCCACAACATAAAAATCTTCCCTAGAAACCCCACCCAGTAGGGCGGGCCATTGGGTGGGTTGACCTCGGCAAAGCTCCCGGAACTCTAACTTCCTAAGTTTCCCCTAAGATGAGAAAATGCCAGCCCGTGCACCACACGGATAAGACGGCGAAGCAAGATAATAAACCAAGTGCAGGCAGCCTCTTTATGGTTAGCAAGGTTCAAGGTTCAACAAAGTAAGACTGCCGGAGAAAGACGAGAAACCGGTTTTGAAACTGTAAATACCTTCACCCCACGGGGGAAGGAGGGCAGAATGGGCAACATAGACAACGGCAAACGATATTCACGCAGGATTTCAGGAGAAACATTGGGGAGAAGCTTTAGAAATGGAGATCCAGAGTACTAGTTTAAAGTACGTTACAGCATCAATGGAAAAAAGGAACAACCGTGAAACAGGGACGTGCAAGACGAAAGTATACAAAAGCATAATATAATGTAGTAACAAAAAGCATAAGAATAAACATAACTATCAAGGAAAAAAGAATAAAAATAACAAAACAAAAGAAAAAAATATAATAAAAATAATGAAAATAAAATAAGGGAGGAGTAAGCAAGAACAAATAAACAAAAAGAATGAAAGTGGCCGATGCCAGACACAACAGTTGTCTGCCGCCCCTTTCGACGACTAACGAGGCACCTTCGCGAGGCGGGATATATATAATTATAATATAATATATAATATATATATATAATATATATATATAATATATATATTTATATATATATATATTTTATATATAATAGTATATTATATATATATATATATATATTATTATATATATATTATATCGATGGTTATTAATAATCAGAACAAATTAAAAATACAATTATTTAATTCACTTAAAACACTCAGTAAAACACACAATATTGTTTGTTTAGTGAACTGTATTAAGGGCAATAGTATTGTAATAATTAAAATAAAATTAACCTACTTTAGAGAAAAGTGCTTTACATATTTAAAACATCACATAATTTTCAACCACCCTTACAAAATTTCCATATCTTTTTGCACAAATCCCTCTAAACTATTTTAACACCATATCCTAATTTACTCAATTCTTTGAATGTTTACATGCCTTCCCTTTCTCAGTTTTATGGTATCCCCAAAATTCATAAACCGAATCCCTCTTTTCCCCTGCGTTCTCCATCATCATAGCAAGTTATCAACACCTTTCATGGATTTCAAATCATTAAAACAATTATAAAGGTACAATCTCCCCTCACATATTAGAACCAGAGGACTTCCATGGCCAAAATCAACCAATAAATTAATCCTTTCTCCATAATTTAGTAAGTTTTTGACGTTATTCACTCTGGCCACCTGCAATCCAGTTATTTTTAAACCAAAGGCACATTTTAAATAAATAAGGTCAATAACATCAAAATACTCTTTTCAGCAAGGGAGAGCACAATATTCCTGTGATATCCCTCACTATTCTCACTTTAACTTCCCAATATTTTATATACAAATCCGTCTAAAAAAAACAATAGTATGGGCTCCCCCTTTACCCATTCCTCAGAATCTTATTTATGGAGCTGAATTGAACACTATTTTATCCTCCCCTATCCCTCCTCATCACACTACATTGTTAGAGATATGTAGACGATATATTTGCAGCCGTCCCAAAAACAAACCCCTAAGACATTTTAAGATTTCATCAACATATAAACGCGAATATTTCATTCACAAAATAGAACATTCGAAAACAACACCTTCCCTTTCTAGACAACTTAATATAGTAAGAACACCCCCAACCTACTCTTTTCCTATCTACAAGAAACCCACTTCTGCAACTAATTAAACCCATTGATTTCTTCACACCTTCCAACACTAAATAAGCTACCCTCTCTTCCCTATTCCTTCGTGGCTCTAAGAATATGTTCCCCCTCTAGCATTAATACACAGAAATCAGTTTTCCTTCTATTTCACTTTTACACAAATTTACTTTACCATACATACTTATAGTCTGTGCAATAAAAGGTCAAACGAAATTTCTATAATACTCGCCCCTAAACCTCCCCCCCCTCCACAAAATCTTACCTACCCGTTCCCCAGATCCCACAGAGTTTCGTTAAGAAACTACAACTACCAAAAAATATATCAAATTTATAACCAATAACACATTTCCTTTAAAAAGGTTCCTCCCCAAAAAAATTAAAAACTCTGATCTCATAGAAATAGTGTGATTCAGTATATTACGGTGGGACCACGATCTCCCAAGACGTATCCTACCAGCATAATATGATTTTAAACATAGATACCCAACTCAGATCTTATATGCATAGAACTAAATGTAATCATAACCTAATAATACCAAGCCCAGTATTTTCAATACATCAAATACAAGCTTAAACACAGACTGAATCTTTCTGTATTCTCAATTGGAAAAAATTTCAATAACAGGACGAAGTAAGAAAGATTGATACAATACAAAATAGTTTTTAATGAGAACACCAGTTTTTAAAAAAAATATCACAAAACCACCAATCTCAAAATCAATATCAGACTTCCTATAAATTTTGTTTGTTTCTATAAACTTACCACTTTGAAGAGGCCGCCCATAGAGGCAAAGCTCGTGTCCATCCCCTCTGTTTGTTTTCATTGCAAACAAGAAAATGGATAGGAAATCTTTAGTGTAATAAAGTTTTAAAAACAATTTTAACAAGGAAAAAACATTAAATATAACGTGTCATTTTTAAGTGAATTTAAATAATGATTTAAATTTGTTCCTATTACTTAAGTAACCATACAAGAGCTTATCATTTACCTAATATTTCGTTAAGAAGGGTCTATTTTCTTTTAAAGTTTATATATATATAATATATATATATATTATATATATATATATATAATATATATATATATATATAATATATATAATAATATATATATTATATATATATATAATATATATATATATATTTAACAACCATGAGCATCCATCATAAGAGCTTGAAATTTGATAGCATCACAATCTGTGTCAAGATTATTAGAATCAAAGTGGTCTGTGATTGAGCATCCCTCAACTAAGCAGTTCTGCCACTCTCCAAAAACTCTGTTATTGTTCATGTTTATTGGACCTAATTTTGATTAAAAATTTTATATTCAAAATATTGCTTCAATGATTCATTTAAGTCAAACTCTTATGAAACACTAAAAATAATACGCACGAAGCAAAACTACAAAAAAAAATGTAATTTGAAAATGACTATAAGGGGAATAGTAGTAGTAGTAATGTGTTAATAAATAATAATAATAATAATAAAAAGCCGGTATAAAAAAATTCCCCCGTGTCTATTATATAATAAAACTAATGTAAAATTGAGGAATAAATACATCACACACCTAAGGACACTCTCGTAGTAGTAAGTAGGACTCGCATCCGTGAGTTTCCCGCAATAATTCAGAGGCCAAAACTTGGTCTTCTCCAATATCAAAATGGCTTTTGGATTCAAATGAGGGCAAAGATTCTTCATTTCCAGATATGGCCACAGATGAAGACCAACAAACGATTTGGTTGATACTTCTTCGATGGCTTGACTTATTTACAAGTTCACTTAAATTAAATTTAATATTTTCTTTTTTCCTCGATAATTTACTAACACTGCATTCACAAGTTTCGCTATTAAATTGGTTTGATATATTATTTAATGGTAGTCTTTGATTCATAGGGAAGGATGATGAATGAAATAGAACTGAACCTGTGAATCAATAATAAGGTGATATAAATCATATGAAATATCAAAAGCATCTCGGAAATATTGAGCTAAAGGAAATTTCAAAATTGTGCTACTTCGGATTAAGATAAATATTTAAGCTTAGAAATCCAACAAGTAATAAAAATTTGAATTTACATATAATGTCCCATAAGATATCGATCTCGAGAATATATACATCCATTGAGTCTTGTTCTCATACAATCCGATGAATAAACTGCGACGGGTTGTTGATTAACATTGCTTGATCCCGAGTTCTCAATACTCTTGGTATTCATATCAATATCGGTTGCCTTATGATCGCTAGCAATTTCAATTGAAAGATCTTTCAGCGAAGATTCATTAGGTTTATCCACACGTCTATCACCTTCGATATTGCTTGAGAGGTAGATATTGTTATTTAATGAAGCGTTAAGATTTGTTATTGAAGCACAGTGCAAATGGTCTTTTTTGGGAAATTCAACGAGATGCGATTGCAAAGGATTCAGAGAGTTCTTGAATCTGCCATTCCTTAAAAAATTAATAACTTTTCCTTAAACCCCTAAAATCGATTTTGACTATGCATGTTTTGGTAAAGTCCATGTGAACTATATCGTAGTATGTGTATGTGCTGGAAGGCTGCCTTCAATTTTGTAATTGACAGGTTTTCTGTTTATCCGAAACGTTTTCAGAATAAAACGTTAGCTACTTATGCTAATGGTATATCGCACTTTCCTTCAGAGTTCATTACAACACATGCTACTATATCAATGCTTAGTCATTTATTATCACTCTTCAAATCCTCTTACAACGTCAGTTCCATTAACACATCTTTGAGAAAAATTATTCACATTTAGTGTATAATCTATATAAAAAGCGTGCAAAGATAATATTTCCCATTTACGATTATATATACATTCTGTGAAGACCATAACCTTTTTTCAATTTTTGGTCCCGATAGAAGTTTAAAATCTACAGTCCACTCGAGAGTACAATTGGCGCTAATCGTTCTTTTTTAGGACGGAAGCCATGCATAGTTTCTTGAAAAAAGAGTGCCGGATTAAACTCCGACATGCTCCGGAGTAAAACGTCAATCAATGGCATTCTGTAATACATACGTAACGTACATTATTAGTGTTAATTGTATTATGGTAAACTAATAATGCTATCCTTGTCTCCTAGGGGAGAGCACAGTGGAAAGAATATTAATAGAGTTAGGGACATGGAAAGATCATCGTCTACAAATAGAAAGCAGAGATTTCTGTAGGACAATAGGTAGATAGAAAGGGACGAAGTCAAATTCTGACAGACTCCTGAATTAAGAACACTAGAGGTGTTGGCAGAGAACCTCAGAGAGTTATGAATGCAGGAGTATCGGAGTACCATACGCTGCTAGACACTAGCCTAAATAAAGGGGGGTCCTCAGAAGGAGAACTCCTCATTCCGCTCGCTTCGCTAAATATCCGAGGGTAATATAGACCGAGAGATTAATATTACTACTTTCTGAATGGTAATAATAGGCGCGCGGGCGAGTGTATCATAGACTTCCGAAGGAATCCTAATCTTTCATCGCATGACACTCACTAGCGTTTATAATTCCCTAATTGCTCACAGCTATGCTATAGTCTATTACACCTACTGTGTTAGGATAGCACGACGACTATGTCATAAACCTATAGTCACGACTAAATAAAGAAGCACGCTCGATGGATTATTCCTTAGTAGTTAGCTCACATATTCGCCTCTAAGAGGCAGTCTGCGTACAGTTATATTTTTATATGTTGGATTTTATGTGTTATTTATTATATTATGATTTGAACATGCATTAGGTCTTGACCGATCTGAAAGCTGGGGAGCGTACGACATAAGCACTAAGGGCAGTAGCGCACGTTGTCTTAAGGGGGAGTAGAGTAAGTAAGTAAGCTTGACGATGGAGCCTACAGCCGAGAGAAGCTCATTAATCCGCAATATCTAAAGCAAGTTGCAAATTATCCGCTCTAGAGCTATGACCATCTACGACCTGGCTTGAGAAATGTCAGGATGTATTATTAAATCTTCAGTCAGGAAACAACATAGATAAGAGAATTCCACAGAACAGAAGGTTGGCAGGAAAGAAGGAGCACTATTCGTCACTGCTCCAGAATATACTGGTTAGTTTAGACTCCTTAAACCCTTCCTCAACTGTTGCTCTGCATGCTGACCTAATGAAATCTCTACTGTCTACTCGCACACTCACGAGGAGACTAATAGCTATCTCTTTGAAACTCTCTTTGATTGACTGCTGCGGAGGACTGCTGGATGAGTATTCGTAAACCCAGAGATGAGAGCTATCTAACACGAGGTAACATGGATCCCCGCGTCCTAGTCAGTCACCTGCACTGTCGTCAAGTGACGTAACTCCTTGGGACAACTCTTCGTAACAGTAACGGTATATACAGAACGTAGAAGACACCTCCGTCACGATTCGTGATTGCCGCGCAAGAAAATCGATGTCGGTCATACTGTAGAAATGGAAGTGGAAAAGTACGGCAACATGGGTTTCGTATATAGTCTGTTCTTGTCCTTGACCCGACCCTGTCCAAAGCGGGTGTAAACCAGAGATCTGGCAGCCAAGCTGGCATCGATTAATTTGAGAATTTACCGGTAGGAGAACAGATATCTGCCTGAGAGCAGTGACGCATTACGCTTAAGCGGTGGACTGATGGGCTCTCTAGAAGAGTTGGACTTGTATAGGCTATGGACTAGTAACTGATGAAAGGAGTTCATAAAGAAGTATAGGCAGTTCGAGATTCCTACAATATCCAGTAACGCTTAATCACCAGTTTTCGTTCTAGAGGCCGACCCATTTATGAGATGAAGCGACACCAGTATTGTGACATCAATAGAAGGTTTAATCATAACTTTCAGGTTTTCTGAGATATTGTATGTGAGGAGACCATGGGTATTTGTAACATCTATTAGTAATAAAATTATTAACTCCGTGTCCTCTTTAATTGTAGTAGCTGAACGAAGAACGAAATTCTCGCCTCAGTGATAAGTGATAGCAATAGTGGAAGGTAAGTAATATGTCTACGCCAAACATCGCGATGAAGAATTGCTTGGTACACGATCTGACGAGCTGGGAGATGTTGTGTGATATAAGGATAGAGCTAAAGTGTTCTCACATATAGTGTTATAATTGTAACGACTACCAACCTCGATGCTTGCAAGTAATGAATATTCGAATATAGCTAGATCATGCGAGAACTATCAATTGAGTGCCGTAAGGAGGAGACATAGTAGGACTAGAGGCTTATATAGATCAGTGTATTGACAGCATGAGACTAACGTGCAGCTAACACATGTGAAATTGTATGAGCGAGAAGCGCATAGCTGGTGTCGGATGTTCGTATTCTCATGGGCCTATAATCTACTGATAGCAAATGCAGACGCTTAGCAGTGTCGATAGCGGATAAAGATCCATGTAATAAGTAGGCCGAACAGTTAATTTGTATATTACATCAGTAAGTAGTCGAGATGAAGTTACAGCACATCTGCTGTAGGAATCAAAACCACTATATCTGTATCCAGTAGCAATAGAGAGACACAGCGCACAGCCGCCCCGTCACATCACACTGACACGCGGTGACGCGCCTGTAAAAATCCGCTTTTTTGTAGGTAAAAATTAAACTCCCTTCAAGATAGTCGTGTATTAACTATGTGTAGATACTCTTGATGAGTTATTTTATAGTATAGAGAAAAGCTGGAAGTGCATTAAGTTAGATACAGCATAAGAGAAGGAGAGGAAACCAAAGAGAGGGTGATACAATGTGTACAGAGAAGTTTGAACGTCTGCCTATACTTATTCGATGGTGATGAGTCCACATGTAGGACGTCGGGTTTCATAGGTGACTGTATAATGGAACCTAGTGTCAAAGCGTCCTTAGGCGACGAGATGGAAAGAGCGAAAGGTGACTCACTTTCGCTCGAGTCAGTCTGTATATAATCCATAAATGGATGCGGAAAAGCTTGAACTAACTTCAGTAAGAGGTCATAGGGCCCATAAGTATGAGCTGTTATAAATAGGAGACAGACGTACGGACTCGAGCTAGCGATTAGACACGTTAATACGTGTGCGATCGTAAGATAAGAGTGAGATGAGAGTATCACGCAGATGACTCCTATATAGTAGACATGAGAGTCTGAAGAAGGTAGGTGGATTCACAACAGCTCTTAAGAGACACACTAACGTGACGTAGCTTAACTGGGGCGATCAGTATATGAGATAGTGATCTAGTAAGACGGCTTTATATGTGCCAACATGAATTTATATAGCGGTATAACCGGTGGAGACTCTTGTGGGATTGTTGTGACCTTTGTGATCCGAGAGTAGCTTTACTAGAGGGAACTAGTGTTGAGGCGTGATCAGGGATTAACGCAAACCAATTGAAGCCTTCTACGTCATAATTGAAGCTGAGGAAAGCGTGTATGGAGAAGAACCAATTATTAAACGCGAAGCAACCACACAGTCCTGTCCTAGAGAGCTAACCACGGCGTTAGACATGCCATTGGAATTGTAACGCGGGTACCACCCGCTTCTCCAAAGTGCTCACAGAATGGAAGGGTTAATTCATATAGAATTTTACTAATGAGTTCGCCATAGTTTAGGCCACTACACTATGATCCAATATTGTATAAATTCATATAAGGCAAATTGTTTAAGGCATAGGAACCTGAGAGAGAAGGAGGAGGAAGAGGAACTGCCAGATATCGCTCCAGGTTGAGTTAGAGAAAATACGGAAAACCAAAGAGAATTTTCGCCTTTCAGGTTGGAGAGTTAGCAACAAGAACCATCAGATCAATAAGAAGAAGGAAAGGCAGATTTACGAAGTGTGTTGATGATTTTTTGTTATGTGTATAAAGATTTTTCAGTAGGAAAGCCTAGGAGGTTAGCGCACTTCCTCCTTTTGATGAAAGCACGCTTTGTGCTCCGTCGAAGAGTATCCACTGCAATCGCTTTCTAGCCTGAATGAAATTAGAGTGATTAGGAGCACGGAGAAATTTGTTCCACTACACGAAGCGAGCTTTTCCGAGCGAGTATTAGGATAGAACGTCACCGAATACGCACTGTCTCTAGCCTGAATTTCCAGAAGAACAAGCACGAATCGACCATGGATTAGAGGAGAGAGAAGAATTTGTCGAAGAAGGAATGAACCTGCTTATCCATCAACGATTACAGCTCCCAACCTTATCGGCAGAAACCGAAGCGTCACAGAGTCAAAGCAGTCATCATTCCAGCGAGGGTGGCGGGATAGGGACAAGTGCCAGAATTAAGGGAAAGTGAGTAGAGCTCCGACTTTAATGAAAGAGATTTTAACAATGGATTATATACTTTTTGCACTAAGTATGAAATTCAAATAGAGGAAGGTTGTGCTTTAGAAACATAATTTTTCTGCTTTTCTGCTGAGAAGTCTATTCTCTTTTATCATATTTTAGCGACTGCGCAGTACTAATACTCTCACTTGACATAGTTGGAGACTAGGCCAAATTTCTCGATTGCAAATTTCTTAAGCCTTGGGGGTAGACATTTTGCTTAACTTTCACCACCTGATGGATCTCATTGTATCTTACGTATTTCTTGGTGATAGGGTTTTCTAATCATTTGCACTCATCTTTTGGTAATGCGTGTGTTTTACTGGGACTGTGAATTCTTCCACGTTGAATTGTGGTTTTGGGTTTATCTTCTAGAGGTGTGGTTCTGTAGCATTTTCACTTTTTTCCTTTTATGGGTGGCGATTAATAAACGTGGGTCGGATTGAAGTGTTTTTTTCATTTTATGATATTCTTATCAGTAAACTTGTTTAATATTGTTGACAAAATCTTGTTATATACGGGATCTAAGTAATTGGAATAGTTGAGTCATTAATTTTCCACGAACCAAATCGTTTTTTTTAGCTCTAATTTTTTTTACAACTTTCATTCTTTTTAAAACGTCTGCAGCTCCTCACATTTTCATTTGGAAGATTGTTTTACAAAATCGATCTCCTTAGCAGTAGAGTTATTATGGTATTATACATCGGAGACGAAGCTGTAGAGGGGAGCTGATTTTTTTGGCATCTCTCTAATTGGCAGCAGAAGTATAAGTTATGGTAGTCGGTAGTAGTAGTGGTGAGCTCACTACCCTCAGTAGTCTCATTCTGTTGATCGTCAGTCATGGTGAAAGAGTTATTATATTAGATAATATTATATATTAATATCACTATGTAATATTATAATAACTATATTATAACATATTATTTATATAATGTATATATATATGACATATATTATATATATATAATATAGCATATATTAGTTAGAGTACTAGTATTTTGAGTTTATCAATATAATTATTATATAATATATATAGAAATTATCAATATTGCTTCTTTTCCTCCAATTCCTCTCTTATTCAACCCATCAATATATTAAGTATTAGAAAATATATATATATTTATATGAATATATCTGAAGTCTATACTAATTATATGTATCTCAATATATATATTATAATATATATATATATATATAATATTATATAATAAATATATATATATAGTTATTATATTATTATGACATATGTAGGTATCATCACATATCCATCGAAACAGGTTATACAAGAAAAAGTTTCGGGGCTAGGCATATATATACTATAAATATCAGGTCCTATACTTATATAAATTATATTATACTATTATAATATGGTATATATATATTATATATATATATATATATATATATTTTTATATATATTATTATAAATTAAATTAATAAAATATATATACTTTATAATTATACTAAATATATATTAATCTCTATATATATATTAAAATATATATATGAAAAGAAAGAATGTTCAATTAAAAAGAAAAGAAAGAAAAATCTCCTTCTAATAACTAAAGCCTTTAATACTACTTAAATAGGACAAAAGGATTTTCTTTCCTTCTTTGAGGAATCCTTTGAATTCTTTTCTAAAACAAAATCGATGTATTTAATGAAACTATACTATTCATATTTGGTACAAATAGGCAGAGCTTGGAAAATCTCAAGACCAAAATCAAGAGCCTAAGACTCACAGACTCAAGAAAACTGCAAGATCGACAAGTTCTAATACTCTTCCTCCTTTTATGAATGAACACGAAAAAATTGCGACAAAATTGCGAACGACAGGATGGAATTTGTCGGCGTTAATGACATTTTGTCTGATGGGAAGTTCTACTTCTTATGATGGTATAGCATCACAATCTGTGCGCGATTATTGCCGAGAATCAGCAATTAAGCCAATTTGCTAATTTGTTGTTTATTAATTCACCAAAAGGCATTGTTGGTTCTTTGACATACAATTGTTGGTTGGTTCGGATATTTAGTTAGGTGGTATTTGACCAACAATGCATGGCTCTTTCTTTAGAAAAGATCGACACAACAATTTTGCTGTTTATGATTTTAGGTACCAACAATTTTTTTACAATTCTATTATTAATTCTTCATATTATTATTCTATTATTACTTATTATTATTATTATTATTATTATTATTTAATTATTATTATTATTATTATTATTATATGATGGATGTAGGCTTGTGTTTAAATCTATCAACATATCTCATATTACATTAAAAAAAACTTTCAAAATTTTAAATCCCAAGTTAAGGGGTTCCTGACTTGGAGATTCACTGTCCCGCCTCTTGTAATAGCGGTATTGGTGGTAGCGATCTTTCCGAAGGAAAGGAGTGGCCTTATAATTTCAAATTGACGGTCTTCATGGTAGTGATAATGACGTAGTCTGGGTAGTTACTTTCACGAATGGAACCTCGTACAGCAACTCTCTCTCACTCCATGTAGACAGATAGCTAAAATCATTAATAGTATCATGTTATATAATAATTTATAATACATAACATAACTTTAGAGTATAATAAATTGCATAATCATTAACGACGCTTTTCTAATTTTTAGAGAGTTTTTTTTGGATGAAAATTTTTGATGGCAATTTTTAAGAATTGCATTCGTTGGTAGAAATACGTAGTTTTTCTACTTTCTTGAATATTAATTTATAATTAAATTATTAAATTAAGAGATGAGTTGGGGGGTCGGCAATGAAGATCGTAGAAAGGACGATGCAGTCACAGCTATTGCAGGAAAAAAAAAAAAATTTTACTTGGAGAGATTGTTGCAAGCGTAATCAGAGATAAGGAAGCAGTCAAATCATCTGACAAGAGAAAAAAGCTATGCAGGTCGCCATATTTAAAGCTATATTTCGTCTGTAGACAAGGCTTTTAGGGTAATCAAACTAATCGTGATTAGATAGTTTTAATTCCTTATTTCACCTCTTTTCACATCAAAATATATTGAATTTTTGCACTTATATAATTAACATTCCAAAAGAACTCTAAACATCTTAATACTCCAAATTTTAAAAGCCGTTATAATAACAATACAATTACATAATATGTAATTGGAAGGCCAACACTAACATCTTAAAGAACAAAGTTCAAGGGAAGCACCCTGAATATCGACTCTTAAACAATGGCCAATACATATTTATTCACATTTATATACATAAATATATAGATGCATACAAATAGGTAATTACCAAAAAGTTATATTTTCTGTAAAACAATCATAATTACATATGTAACATTTAATTTATTCAGTCTATAGATATTAATATACGAAAAGGCTCAAAATCAATTAATCAATTACCAATAAATGATAAGGGATGAGAATTTGAAATGAGGCTCAAACAGAGCCGATGATTATTGACGCACACGGCGATCCAAAGCGTTAAATTAATTGTAAATAAAATCTTAGTGGAGAACATCACTACCAATAAAGTATATTAAAGTGTTAATAAGGTCACATGAGTTTTAATGCCTAAAACCTTATTTAAAAAAATAGAAAAGAAAATTTAATATGTAAACAAATTTATGTTAACAATTATTACACACATTACAAAAACAATTCCGCCGATCACTTGGAGAAGTCAGTTAGCAATTGACTCAGTTTTCTGGGCTGTCTGGTGATTACCGAGTTTAGATTGATTTGAGGCAAGTCACGGGAGTGGTGCTTTGATATATATATATATAATATATATATAGTATATATAAGTATAAGTCAGAATATATATATAGGCTATATATACTAAAACATAAATATTTATGCTACTATATATATAAATTTATATATATATATATATATATATATTGTATGCTATATACAGATGTCATATTCCATATATAATTTTTAAAAAAATATCCACTCGTTTATATTTAATTTATATTATATATATATATATATATATATATATTATATATATATATATTAGTAATTATATATATATATTCTTTTTAATTATAACTATATATATATTATGTATATATATATATATATACTACTTATATATATAAATATATAGTATATATATATATATATATATATATAATATATAATCATATAATGAATATATTATATAATATATAGGTATTATTATTTAATGTATTATTTATTGTATATATAGGTATTATATAATATATATATAATTATATATATATATATAATATATATATATTTAATATATATTATATATATATATAGTATATTAGGGTAATAT